>OY720459.1:1737500-1795000 GCA_963082715.1 Harpalus rubripes | reverse complement strand
GATCTCTGTAGATGGTATTTGGTATATGTTAGTATTAGTGTTGGAATAATACCAAAACATATCTTGAAAGTATTTATACATATGCAAAGTAAAAATATACTACATATTTTTACCTCCCGCTACGCTTGGTAAGGGAGGTATAGGGATCGTGCTAAAAATCGCATATAGAGATTTTGGTAAATGACCACGTTTTAAGGTCCCTAGAATCCAATTTTAACATTTTCACGATGATGTCTGTGTGTGTATGTGCGTGTGTATGTGTGTGTATGTGCGTGTGTATGTGCGTCTGTATGTATGTGTGTGTGTATATTAGCGAATTTTACTCTAATTTTGACAGTTTATTTCTTAAAATATAGTCTAATCTAATCTAAGTAACTACCTTTTTTAAACCCCTCAAGAGGATTAAATCCCAATTACAGAGCGGGTTCACATTCACACACATCCATGCCTTAATGGGATTCGAACCCAGAGCCCCGAGGGCACTCATGACATGCGGCGTTGCTCTAACCATTGAGCCTTCGGAGCTATAATAAAATGAAGATTAAATTTAGATACCGGGATAGAATAGAATTCACTAATCCAAAAATGAGGATTAGCTTAAACATTTATGTGAATCGTTCATTTTATTAATCTAAATACATACCTACATATATTTACTTATGCTGGAAACTGTATTGAATTTCTTTTCTATTGTTCTATTTACTTCTTTCTTTTTAAAACGTTACTAATATTATTTTGAAATGATTAGTTCTTTGATAGTGACATTTATCTGTCATTTACATACATTTGAATAACTGCGTTTTGTTTGTTTAAAGCGTAGGCTCTGGGATTTAAACTATAGATAATTTTATAAATTTATCCATAAAATATATAGAAAAAGTATTAATGCAAATCTATAGAAAATTTAATAAGCTTTAATTTTTATAATAACATTAATCTCGAAAAAATAACATTTAAAGGTATTTTTCGAAGAAAAATTATTTTAAGCTTCCAATAAAGTGCCATTTCTGGTTATCCAATTTTCACCAAAATCTAATGGGCTCTTTCCATTACAGAAAAAGTTCGAAATACAAGGTTACAAAATTTTCCAAAAAAAGGATTAACAATCTTTTTTGTGACTCGGGCTGTAAATGGCGGGAGGTATTGTGTTGGCCACACCAGATTTTTATTGTTGTAATCAATAAATGTTTTGTTGTAATTAAAGTAATACTTATAGGACAACTAAAAAATGCATTTTATATATTTAAATATTAGTCATTTATTATTAAAATTATTATAAACTAAATTATGTGGTTCTATTCCAAAAATAAGTATTTCTTATAACTATTGTGTGTATGATTCTATTCAAACAGGTCTCTGTATTCTGCATGCTTTACATATTAATTCCTGTAATTCCAGACCATATTTATATCAAAGATATTTGCATAGTAGAAGCGAATATGTTATTAGAAATGAATATATTAGCACGTCTTCTGTACATATTGGTGCACAATGTACGTACTAAGGTAGCACCGAAAGTTTCTGCAAACAAAAAATAAATGCATGGCAAAACAAATGTACATCCTTAAGCAGCATGGCAGTTCTTGTTACAATTCGTTATCTGTTATCAGTAATTTTCCATGCAGTTTTAAAGTACGCACGTCGTACTGAAAATGCAGTTAACAAAATAAAATTTCCTAGTCATGATATTTTACGATTTTAAAAGTTCGCTCTCTCAAAACAATGCATCGAAAAGCTTCGAGATGCTTTGGAAATAAAGCACCTAGTATCAAGTCTGTTCACAGCTGGTACAATGAATTTAAATTTCATCGAGTTTCTCTCAATGACGATTTACGCGAAGATCGGCCAATTTCTGCAGTACGGATGAAACCGTAGCTGCTATTCGTACATAAAGAAGACAACCGTGTCACATACAGAATTATACGGGCTACTTTGGGCATTGGAATGACAGCTATAAATATAATTTTGCTCGATCATCTAAAAGGCAGGAAAGTTTGTTACCGTTGGATACCTCAAATTTAAGGTCAAAAGCAACATCGTGTGGAATGGTGCATTAAAACATTAAAAAAGTACAACGAAGGTAAATCTAAAGCAGTGTATGATATTATAACAGGTGATGAATCATGGATGTATGCATTTAAACCTGAAACAAAACGACAATCAGCTCAATGGGTCCTTCCAACAGACCCCAATTCTGTCAAAGTAAAACGAGTTCGAAGTGTTGGTACAAAAATGATTGTCTCCTTTTTCTCAAAATCCGATCCTGCTGTCAATATTGCAATAGAAGATAGGAAAACAGTTACTTCTAATTGGTACATAACAATTTGTTTGCCACGGATGTTTGAAAAAGTACGTGAAAATAGACCTAAATGCACTTAACAAAATAAAATTTCCTAGCCATATTTTACGATTTTAAAAGTTCGCTCTCTCTAAAACAATGCATCAAAAAGCTTCGGGGTGCTTTTAGAAATAAAGCACCTAGAATCAGGTCTGTTCACAGCTGGTACAATGAATTTAAATATCATCGAGTTTCTCTCAATGACGATTTACGCGAAGATCGGTCAATTTCTGCAGTTACGGATTAAAACATAGCTTCGTACAATGATTAAAGAAGACAACCGTGTCACGTACAGAATTATACGGGCTACTTTGGGCATTAGAATGACAGCTATAAATATAATTTTACTCGATCATCTAAAAGGCAGAAAAGTTTGTTACCGTTGGATACCTCATAATTTAAATGATGGTCAAAAGCAACATCGTGTGGAATGGTGCATTAAAACATTAAAAAAGTACAACGAAGGTAAATCTAAAGCAGTGTATGATATTATAACAGGTGATGAATCATGGATGTATGCATTTAAACCTGAAACAAAACGACAATCAGCTCAATGGGTCTTTCCAACAGACCCCAATCCTTTCAAAAGTATTGCCTCCTTTTTCTCAAAATCCGGTCCTACTGTCAATATTGCATTAGAAGATAGGAAAACAGTAACTTCTAATTGGTACATAACGATTTGTTTGTCACGGGTGTTTGAAAAAGTGCCTGAAAATAGGCCTCGAAGTAAATTAGTATTGCATCAGGACAATGCATCCTCACATACTGCTGCGCAAACTAAAGCCTATTTAAAAGAATCAAAGGTGGAATTACTGGAGCACCCACCATACAGTCCTTGAACATTATGATTTCTTCCTATTTCCTAAATTAAAGGAAATAATGTGTGATTTCCGATATACAAGTGCAAATGAAGCGGTTGTTAGAAAACATGGTCTCAAGTGTCTCAAGAAGAATGGATTTTTTGCTTTAACGATTGGTTTTATTGAATGCATAAATGTGTTGAGTTACAAGGAGAGTATTTCGAAAAACAATAAAAAAATAATTTCTGGAAAATTTTGCTTTCTATCTATAGTTTTCAGAAACTTTCGGTGCTCGTATATGATTATTCTGTCCATAGATAAATCTCTGTAGACAATGTATTTTAGGGATGCAATAATATTAAACCATTTTAAGGCATTAAAAATACATTACACTTTACACCCATATTCGGACACTCTCCAAAAAAATTATATTAGTTTTGGACCCTTCAAAATTCTCAAACTCGAATTTTTGACTTTAACGGACATTACTTAAGTAATCAGAATTAAATACTAATAATAATGACTAGATTATATTAAGGTTTATTTAAAATAATAATAAATAAAACAACAACGCGTTGTGGATGTTTTCCGGATTTGAGAATTATTAGGGGTTCAAAACTAGTACTGATAATTCTTTTCGAACAATGCCCGAATCCGGGTATAGTGTAAAATGTATATATACATATTCTTATTTACGTCATTTTTTGTAAGGGAAACATTTCCTCGTCTTTATCCTTTTATCCTTTATCCAGGTCCTTCGTATCTTCTCCTACATTAAGCCCAGTAATACTACTACATATAAAGGGTAATGTTGCCTATTACAGTTTTGGCCTCACGCCTACGCATTACGTGTTGTACATATTCACGCTCACACACACACAAACATACGATACAAACGTGACAACAGGACACTAAAGGATTAGCTGAAAGATGGGACTTGCTATAGAAAAAAACAAGAAGAAATATAGAAAGGAAAGAAGGATGCTGAGTGGATGATTGTACAAATAAAAAATCTGATGTGGTCTACACAATACCTCCCGCCAATCAATTTTTATTAATTTAAATAAACATACTTACATATTTAGTTATGCTGGAAACTGTATTACATTCCAAATAACTATGGTTCTATTTACCATGTTCTCTTTAAAACGTTACTGTTATTAATTTGAAATGTTTAGTTCTTTGACAGTGGCATTTATCTGTCAGTTACATACATTTGAGATATGAACTGTGTAACCAAGAAGTTTTGTTTGTTTAAAGCGTATGCTCCAGGATTTAAATTATAGATACTTTTATAAATTTATCCATAAAATATGTAGAAAAGGTATTAATACAAATCTGTAGAAAATTTAATAATCTTTAATTTTTATAATAACATAAATCTCGAAAAAATAACATTTAAAAGTATTTTTCGAAGTAAAACTATTTTGGGCTTCTATTAAACTGCCATTTCACCAAAATCTAATGGGCTCTTTCCATTACAGAAAAAGTTCGAAATACAAGGTTTCAAAATTTTCTGAATGATAGTATTTGAGTTAGAGTGGAGGATGCACACACACATGCACACGTATACACAGACATCATCGTGAAAATGTTAAAATTGGATTATAGGAACCTTAAAACTTTTAACATTTTCACGATTATGTCTGTGTTTGTGTGGGTGTGTGTGTGTGTGTGTGTGTGTGTGTGTGTGTGTGGGTGTGGGTGTATGTGTGTGTATGTATGTATGGATGGATCCTCCACTCTAACTGAAATACTATCGTTTAGAAAATTTTGAAACCTTGTATTTCAGCTCATATTAGTTTTTCTTTGAAAAATACGTTCATATGTTATTATTTCGAGATTAAAGATTATTATATTTTCTACAGATTTGCATAAATACTTTTCTATATATTTTATAGGTAATTTTATAAAATTATTTATAATTTAAATCCCGGATCCTATGCTTTAAACAAACACAACTCCTTGGTTACACAGCTCATATCACATATGTATGACAGATAAATGTCACAGTCAAAGAACTAATCATTTCAAATTAATAATAGTAACGTTTTAAAAAGAAAATAGTAAATAGAACCATAGTTATATGGAATGGATCTTAATACAGTTTCCAGCATAACTAAATATGTAAGTATGTATATTTGAATTAATAAAAATTAAATGGCGGGAGGTATTGTGTTGGCCACATCAGATTTACACAATATACTATTATTCACGAAAGATGACTATTCATGGTCATTTGTTCGAAGAAAGGATACACATTACTTTATAGCAGTAGCTTAGAAACATTTTGAATTAGAAAGAGAAAGATTATTTGACCTATGTCTATTTAATTTATGTGTTGTGACAGATATATGTAAATAGTGACATTACTTTCTAACACACTATAAATAATAATGACATATGTCGTAGAATTGCAGATACCTAATTATCTACTACACTGCTCTCTGTGCTAATATTTACCAAGTGGCGTTGACGTTTAAATCAAAGTATTAATCCTTCGTTTATAAGTTAGGTCTATGTTTTAATATTTTGCAAAAACATAAGTGAAGAACATAAATCTTTCAGAAAGGCAATATTTAAAGAGAAACATAATTTTCAAATGAATTACGCTTATTTTCTCAATTAAAATGTGTCCATAAATATTTCACGTTGCATGCCTATGTATGCGAATTGCAATGAAATTATCTGCAAGTAATATTATATCAGACGGCTCACAAATGACCTTGAATAGTCATCTTTCGTGAATAATAGTTTAGATACACAATTTAATATTGTGATTATTTTTATTTTTCAATATGTATTACTTCTGGGTTCATAAAGCCTTGTCCCTTAAAACATTTCCTGATGTTGAAGTAGGGCATAGAACATACTTCATGGAGTGTATAGAACTCTTTCCTATCTTTTCTACAACTATTTATATTTTCGATTGGAATTTTCTGAAGCTGTGATTGGTAATTAATAAGTTTCAATCGGTGACGATTTATTTTTATCGTGGAATCAAAACGTCGACATTTTATAAAGTTCATCAATATAGAAATTATTGCCGATTGAAGCTTATTTATTACCTTCCGTCACCTTTAGGTAAGGAAGGTATTTGGTCAAAAAATTTGATGGTGAGTTTTTGATGAAGAAGCACGTTTTAGGGTCCCTAGAATACGATTTTACTATTTTTACGATGATGTCTGTATGTGTGTGTGTGTGTGTGTGTGTGTGTGTGTGTGTGTGTGTGTGTGTGTGTGTGTGTGTGTGTGTGTGTGTGTGTATGTGTGTCTGTGTGTGTGTGTGTAACAAAATTTTCGTCTACGATAACTCTAATACTACAATTCCAAAAATTATAATTCTTTCGTATTCCTCTTCGTTGCATCCATATGAAGAGCTGATTAGATTTTGGTTATAATTGGTCAATCGGAAGTACCCTCATTTAAAGATTTTAACAGTTTTTCTTCAAAAAACGATATTAAATATCATTTTGTCACATTTAATGCTATTATAAATATTAAAGAACATTGTATTCTCTATGCGATTTGACTGCATTTTATACTTCATATTAAATGGATATAGAGTTATAAAATTATATGCTACAAACAGCTACTACATTAAGAAAATTCTGATTGAAAGATGTTTTTGCTCGAAACTTTCTGTATGGAATTTGTATAAAATAGGTACATACAACTGTCGAAAGGTAATGTACATACAAGAATATTTCTGTATGGATTTTATAGAAAATACATTTTCGTAAATACCTCATATAACTGACGGAAGGTAATGTGCTGACCACATCAGATTTTTTTATCACTTATTTATATTTTCGTAGAAATGTAATGGACCTTACCTTTGTTCAAGGTAAGTGTTATTATCCTTTCATAACATAGGATTGACCTAACCTTTGTTAGGAACCACATTCATCCAACAAAAAACTTGCAAATTTTATCTTGTACCATTTCTAATTGAATCATACAACCATCTCCAGCTTACCTCGTCCTCAAAGTCTTCTGCTATCCATCCACATCACTGCATGAACTTCACACACAACCGACAAACGGACAAACAGACAACAACCCTTCGCAACCCTTCGCTCTTTTTCTCTTATCAACCCGCACATAGACTTCCCCGTGAAGCGTGTCTCAGTCTTTCCGTCGCTTCGGTCGCTTCGGACGCTTCTCTGGAGCACCACGCCTGGTTGCAGCTCGGGCTGAGCTGCTGAAGCTGTACCGAGGATGCTGCGGAGATGAAACTGCGACGCCGCGAAGGCCATTGATTGCTCCAGGGGCGCACTAGGGGATGATGTTGAGCGCAGGGGGGGATTGGGGAGATATGGTGAAGGGTTGGATGTGGATGGTTGCGATGGTGATAGGGAAGAGGTATGAGGGGATGCAACTATGAAATAATAGGTGAGGGTTAACGAACAGGTTGCAAAACTGCAGTGGAAAGAGCGCTCCGAAATTAAGCAGCATCTAAGGAAATCAACTACCACTACTCCCAAGAACGTTTATTCCACTGAAAACTATCACACATTAAAAATTTAAATCACGAAAGTTAGTTTGACACGAAAACGAACAAATATGCACTATTTTCAATCCCCCAACAAATGTTTTTCACGAGAATTGCACTCACTACTAGTAAACCACATTCTTATATGTATATTACAAACACACTGAAAAATAAACAACAAACACCGGTCTTAATATTTGCTCAAACTTGTTTGTTGGACTCTATCTGTAAATTCACTGGCCGATCTGAAATTTAAATAAAAATAATACTGAATTATTTATTCCTTCACTAATGAAGAATAACATAAATTATTGTTATTAAAAAATCTGAAATGGCCAGCACATAACCTCTCGCCAGATATTTCTTTATATTCGACATTTTTTCGCAAATTCCTTTTATATTCTTTTTTACAAATATTCTTTTGCGTTGTTGACTTTTTACCTCTCGCTAAGAGAGGTATTGAATTCATGCTAAAAATCGCATATCCAGATTTTAGTGAATAAGCACGTTTTAAGGTCCCTAGAATCCGATTATAACATTTTTACGATGATGTGTGTGTGTGTGTGTGGATGTTGGATTCACGATTTCTCAAATACTATAAGACTTAAGACATTTTTAACTAAGGATTCCTCAATCTAACTATAATGGGAAGAGTTGATTAAGTTTTGGTAACAATTGGACAACCGGAAGTAGTAGTTACAAGAAAAAAATCATCTAAATATTATTTATCGAAAATTTATGTAAATACTTATATTAAAGAATGTTAAATTCTTTATTCGATAAATATAAATTCATTATTATATCTTCTATAAATTTAGAGATAAAGAAATGCATATAAAATAATTTGATGTAAAAATTCTTAAATCACTCGACTCTTCCCATTATTGTTAGATTGAGGAATCCGTAGTTAAAAATGTCTTAAGTCTTATAGTATTTGAGAAATTATGGATCCAACATCCACGCACGCACACACACACACTCACTCACACACACACACACACACACACACACACACACATACACGCACACACATACACGCACACACACATACAAACACACACACACACACACACACACACACACACACACACACACACACACACACACACACACACACACACACACACACACACACACGCGCGCGCGCGCGCGCATACATACATACATAAACACATACACGCACACACACATACAAACACACACACGCACGCAAGCACGCACGCACACGCACACACACACACATATATATATATATATATATATATATATATATATATATATATATATATATATATATATATATATATATATATATATATATATATATACAGACATCATCTAAAATATTATTCTAGGGACTCTAAAACGTGTTTATACATCAAAAAATTACTACCGAATTTTTTGACCAAAGACAATACCTTCCTTACCTAAAGGTGACGGAAGGTAAAAATTATAAAAAAATTAAATTTCATAAAGCAGCCAGCTATGCAGTAAAATTGTAACACAAACATACTATGTCAATTGCACTTGACATTGATATCTGTCAATCAGAATTATATTAGCTGTTTCCAATGACATTATTGCACAGCTGGTGGCTTTATGAAAATTAATTTCTTTATCTGCATCTTTGTTTTGTTTTATGAAAAAATACTATATAGGTATCTTTATCAATTAAAATAAAAAGCGTGTGTAGGGGGGGGGTTAATGTGTGTAATTAGAAAGAGATAATTGAAAAGGTCTATTTGCACAGTTTAGACAGTTTAGTTAGGTAAGTCAACAATCTGTTAAATATATTCACTTTTCTAAAATGTTCTGGTAATTTATTTTTGTACATGAAAGTGGAAAACATGAAATCTCACCTCTCTTGAAAAAATATAACTTTTAATTCTAAGGTGTTTGACCTTGAATGAAAACAAAATTTTGCCTGCGTCGCCTTTTTTACTTTCTTGTACGAAGTAAAGGAAGTATTGTATTCGCGAAAAATTTCGGTTTCCAGATTTCAACGGAAATATCCATTTTGGTCATCCCTGAGTCCATTCTGATTAATTTCGTCGTGACGTCTGTACGTACGTATCTCGCATAACTCAAAAACGGTAAGCCGTAGAAAGTTGAAATTTTGTAATTAGGACTGCTATAACATCTAGTTGTGCACCTCCCTTTTTGGTCATTACATAATTTCTAGAAATGGTACTTTATTTGAAGCCTATAATAGATTTTAATGAAAAACTATTTTAAAATATAATCTAAAACTTTTCAAATTTGGTATATAAGACTTTTATGTCAATTGGAATAACATAGTAGATTTTGGTTAAAACAGGCTAACCGGAAGTGACATATTACCTGAAGTTGTTAACAGTTTTTCTTCAATAAAATGGTTTCATTTTGATTTTAGAAATAAATGCTTGAAATAAGAGTTTTAGAGAATTAAATTTTACGTCTAGCACATCAAGTATTATTAAATTAGCCCTTTTTATAAGCGAGATATGTAAATTTAAAACTTCATACTTTTTGGTTTTTGTAATGAAGCTTGCTATGGATTAGGACAAAAAAAAACAAAAAAATAAAAATTAGATGTTAATGTCATATTACGTCAAATACGTTCAGTTTTATACTTGGGTCTATACTTCATATTGGTCTTGTGTACAAGAAAGTCGTGTGGTGTCCAAATCAGATTTTTTCGTTACCTTTCCATGATCTATTACGACCAGCCGCTTTATAAAACCGGGCATAAAAGGACAACGTTTTGCGGGCATAAAGGATATAGAGGTAAAATCGATGAAGGAGCTGAAAGCTTTTCCTTAAAATGCATTCCCTAGAAGTATTTTGCATTTTGGAAACAACGTTGGTATAAGTGCATTAAATTTAATAGGAAATACTATAAAGGGAACAATATTAAGATTGATAAGAAATGAATATTCCCGTCATTTTTATTAAATTTCATACAATTCAAAATATAAAAATGTGATAATATATTTATTAATTAATACAAAGTAAATTGCATACTCTTATGTGATGATACCATTATATAGGTATAACTTAAATATTAAATATTGTTTTAATGCCATTTATTTCATTTTAAACATATTCAATAATATTGTATCCATGTTTTTACTAAGTATAACTTTCATTATTAAACAAAGACTTCAGTTTAAAATTATCATGAAAAACAATTTGACTATCTTCTTTAATTCTGGCAGCCCTGCAACTTCCTATAAAAAAAAATTCACATCTTTATAATTAATTTTTTATTTCATTCTTCTTCGTACCAATTAGAGTATCCTTCTCTCTCTTCTTTTCTTCTTTCTTCACGCTTGTCGAAACAAATTCCGTAGGAGTATAAGTCTGTTTCGGCGGCAATTTCTTGGAAGTCTTTTCTTCAGAATTACCGGACGTCTTCATTACAGAAATTGTGTCTCTAAGTCTTAAAGCTTGTCGTTTGTGAATTTTGCAAAGTTGTTGCACTTCAGACAAGAATGTTCTTCGGTCTTCAGGAGGTAACAGATGGGAAAGTTCGTGAAGAACCTGAAAATATTATCATTATATATTTATACTGTAACGTGTGAGCCCCGCTGCTACGCTGAAAAAGGGTCTAAGTATAGCGATGACGCAATCGCGCTAGCAGCCGGGTATGTAAACAAATAAGCCGCGACGTGTTTAATTACTTCCGGTCGCCTGAACCTTTTGTGTTTATTGTTATTATGCGGTCGAATATTCTAGAGTTCTCTGGAAGTTAATGGCAGCTGTATAAAAGGGACGCAGCTATGCTCGGGAGTTAGTTAGTTACATGGAGAAAAATATAGAGACATTCATATAGAGCAGGGATGGCGAACCAATGGCACGCGTCACAATATTTTGGGCACGTCACTGATCACAAAATTCATTATGATGCACTACGAAAAAAGTGTGAAGTAGATATTATATGACGAGCGAACGCGAGTGATCCGTACGCTACGGAATGTTCGGGTGCGGTGCGCGGGTCATTTGATAAACTGAATTTGTCCCAATTCGATTGGTTGGAAATTGAAGAATTTGAAATGCAGCTGATTGATTTCCAGTCTAGTTCAATATGGATTTAAAAATTTATTGAAACAAGGAAAGAGTTTTGGAAACATGGAATGCGTTACCAGCCACCTTTAATTGTTTGAGGAAGCTGGCTCATGCTATTTTAACAATATTTTCATCAATCTATGCCTGCGAGTCATTATTTTCAGAGATGAATAACATTAAAGACTCGGTTAGAAACCGTTTGATAGATTACTCCAGTTCAGCATGCATTCTGCTAAAAGTAACATCTTACAACCCTAACATATGTTATTTGTCATCGAATCTGCAACAACAGAAGTCACACTAATTTTACTTTAATTTAAATTACGCGTATAATTGAAACATTGCAAAATGTTTCTATTTTTTTGTAGTAAATAAAGAGTTTTGAGTTGATAGTATTTATTATTATTATTATTTTCCCAATAATCATTATTTGATGACCTCATTAAACATTTCTTTAGAAAAATGGCACGTTGATACGTAAAGGTTCGCCATCCCTGATATAGAGTGTTAGTGAAGCACAGCAGTATCGTGCTGAGCGTATGCAGTTTATGTCGAGTAGGTACTCGGGAAGTTACTGGTAAACTGGGATAACTGTGGATGTGAATACTCGGTAGTGTTGACGAGTATTGGGAAGCTAGGTATACGAGGACAGTAACGGCAAGTGGAACGGATACTCGACAGTAGTGGTGAAGAATTGTGGCATACGGACAGTCGGTGATACTGAAGTTGTGGAAGTTAGACTGTTTGTTACATAAATAGACAGATAGTAAGGTGAAAAGTGTGACTTCTGTCCGAGCAGTTGAATATACAGACGCTGTTGAGTCAGTTGAGTATATAGACGCTGTGGAGGTCGGTAGGCGGACAGTTGAACGTGATATAAATAAACAGTGACATAAATAGTCGAAATAAATAATTAGTAAGATCGTCTAATATTTACACTTCACCCAAATAAATAAAAACGTTACAATACAATATTACATGAGCGCAAACCAACAAATTATAAAACCTTCGCAAATGGTGAGTTTACAAATTTCTTTCAACTAGTTTCAAATATAGATTTTAAACTTACAAAAACTGAATTTATTATTCAAGTATTCGGCCATTTAATATTGGGTTACATCGCCTTTATTAGTAATACCAGCTTTAATTCTATTAGACATTGGATCCCTAAGTCCTGCACATTTTACTGTGAGTATTGTCCCATATGTTTTGCAATGTAGGTTTTACATAGGGCCAAAATTAAAGAATCGCGGTAGAAGATAAATTTGGATCACAATTTTTGATTTTTCCCATTTTTTTAAGACCACTAAATTCGACTGACATACATTTCAAAGCATAAACAATTAGCCTGTTTCACATTTTTCAAAAAAGTATTTTAAATGAATGTTTATGCAATATTTTTCTTATTAATAATTATTTTTTTAATAATTTGTTGTTATTTTCGTAAATAATTAAATACGAATATTGGAGCCAAAAATAGTCACGAAAAACAACCCCCCACTTCTGTGTCGTAGAAGCACATAATTTACGTCATTCACAGCCAGGCCCGTGGAGAGCCGTTACGGGCCCTGGGGCAAAATCAAACTACCGGGCCCTAGACCCCTACCCCCCCCCCCCCCCCGAAATAAAAAATTACTTTACTTTTCATGTAAAATATTTTCAATATTTTATTCATGAAGGTAATATAAAATAAAAACAAAATATTCATTCTAGGATTATCAAAAATTAAATAAAAATTATGACCAGAAAGAATTATACCTATACTTAAATAAATTGAGTACTAACTAATTTAAAGATAAATGAATATTGCGATGATAATAAAAATAATATAAAAATACCACCAGCAACATAAATTAAGTGCACATGTAAAAAATATAAAAGGTACATAATAAAACAGGTACTTATATGAGTATGGTACTGTACAAAATCATCATTATCTACAATACAACTTTCCTTGCTTTCCTACTGGCAAAATCATCGATCACACTTTATTTATTCAAAAAAATGTTTTATTT
Organism: Harpalus rubripes; assembly: GCA_963082715.1. NCBI lineage: Eukaryota > Metazoa > Arthropoda > Insecta > Coleoptera > Carabidae > Harpalus > Harpalus rubripes. The sequence goes on along the minus strand of OY720459.1, from coordinate 1,781,306 downwards.
ACATACCTTCTACAGCACTTGTAATTTTAAAGAAATACACAATAATAATCTTCTCTCGTAAACTCTGCTGTCACTCGCTTTTTTTACCTAATATTATTTTATATTTTATTTATTTATAATATAAGATTTTAACAGTACAAAAATTTATATAAAAGTGGTAGCGCCGGGCCCTTTCGGGCCCGGGCCCTGGGGTTCCTGCCCCGTCTGCCCCCCCCTCTCGTCAGGCCTGTTCACAGCCAATAAAAAAACAATTTTTCCATCACCTACATTTATTTTTGTTAGTTAAGGCGATTTCGGGCGACAACCGTTCACTTGCGGTATGTTGCGTTCAGGTACGTTCACACATTCGGGCGCTAGGAACAACATACCCGGTACGCTTGGATCAGTGCTCACAGCTGAACGGGTTTGCGAGTCGGGTCAGCTCTCTGTTCACTATTTCTATCTCTTTTTATCATGTCTTTTTTTGAAATGTCAAAAGTCAAAACAGTCGGAGTCTTGGTCTTATGTCAAACAGTGTGACATTATTTTCGTTGACTCTTTTTTGGACAAATATGGAAAAAACTATCTTTCTCCGTTAATGAATTTTAATTGTCAGACACTATTTTTGACAGTTTTAAATGTCGCAAAATATACATAACCACCAAGCACGGTGTCAACAAGTGAACCAACGATTTTTGGCGCCAGCATTAACCATATCATACCGTAACTACCCGTAAGTAATCCGAAGAAGTGAACGGGTATGTCGCCCGAAATCGCCTATTAATAACATACTTCTAATTTGACATTTGACGCTGACATTTTCCATTATAAATAAGTAATAATGGCTAAAACAGAATACACTCAAGCTAAGTCGGACAGTTTACCGAAAATTGAAAGCTGGATGATGGCTGAATTTGTATCAGAAAACGACTGTTATACTGTTGCCGAAATAAGGTGTGTTAAAGAGTTAAGGTAAAATAAAGTGTAAAAATCCAACCATCAGTTCTTCGACCTACTGCTTCCAGCAACAATTTTCTTTGCACCTTTTAGCATATTTGTAAATTCAATAGTAGGTTTGTTCCTTGCGCATTTTTGCAAGAAGGCACAAAACGATACTGTAAAGTACTCATTTTATATTGAATTTTGTATTATTTAACACGCACCAAACACAAAATTTGACACTTGTTTGACAACTTTGACAATATATTTATCATAGCACTTGTAAGAAAACACAAAGAATTGACACTATAAGGGACCAATTGGAGCCGATGAAGATGTATGTGTTGTGACGTCACAGTCTCTTTTAGATCACGTGACTTTTTCTTAATATCCAAATTTCAAAAATTAATTGTAAAATATGTAATGGATATTTGGTGATATTTTCAAATTTGATGCTATTTAAATAATATCTTTTTAAATTTAATACCTAGAAGGCATATAAAAATTCTTGCAACAGCCCTATTGTAGTGCCTACCAGAATAATTTTGACGATTAACGTCATCTACATATTGAAACTGAAAAACTTATTAATATAACGCATACTTACAGATATTTTGTTAAAGGCCGCCAAAGCGTACACCAGGTCCCCGACACAAGGTAGTTTGCCACGACGATGCGTCTGTTGAAAACATTCTGTCAACGGACTCCGTAGTTTTAATTCCTGGTGAGATTGGAGTGTAATGCTATGGAGATGACCCCTAGGTATAGTACCACCTTTAAGAAAACATACTCAAAATAATATATGACTCCTAACTCAATACATTTGGGCAGCTTTGCATTTTCAATAAATTATAAAATCTACAAAAATGGTTAGAAATTTCTACAGAATTCTTTCGGCTAGATGTTGGACCCCGCAGAATAGTATGCGATATCAGCGGAATTTTAGGGTATTACATATTTACTTATGCTGGAAACTGTATTAAGTTCCATTCCATATAACTATGGTTTTATTTACTATTTTGCACGATCGAATTATTTTTTATACTAGCGTCAACAACTTTTCGATTGTCATTTCCGTTGTTAAATGAAGTACTTTTAAGCACTAGTGCTTAAATATGACAGTTTAATGCGTAAAAGTAAAAGTACTAAACACCTATTATAACTGTTTATTTATGATAAATATTTACAACGCAATTACTTAAATTACTAAATTGAACATTTGGTGTCGTTCTTAATACTTGTGAAATTTCTTTCTTATTTTCCAAAGAATTTTTAACGTAGCCTTCAGCAACAGAACTTGAACGCCACCGTCCATGTCGCTTGAGCACTGTAATGTCTGCTCCCGAATCAGCCAAAAATGTTGCAGAACACCGCCGAAAGCAATGCCCGGTATATTCTTTAGCATTTGGGAGGCCGAGGAACTCTGCAATTTTTTTAGGTATACCACCTATGGTATTTATACCTACAGGAAGCGTGCAACACTTAAAATTTCTGTAGGTTAGAAAAAACCGTTGATGTTCAGTATGAGTAGGTCGAAGTTGTGCGTACTTGCGAAACATTGCTAAACAGTTGATTCCATCGATAAACCCTTCAGCTATCATAAAAAGTCGTGAAATATTAGTTTTAGTATTTGAAATATTAATTTTTATGAAAGAAGTAGAATCTTCAATATCTCCTACACGTAAAAACGTAAGTTCCTCCCGGCGACATGCCCCATAGATTCCAACAATTAACACAACCTTTGCCAATAAATAATCCTTGTCATCAGCTTCCTTCATGAAACGAACTATCTCTTGCTTAGTGAATATTTTGTTTACCGATAGTGTTTCCTCTTGGACAGTAGGTCTTATTTACAAATTACTGAACGGTAAGTGATGTGAATCACGTCTGTAAGTGATGTACTTACTTATAAATAAAAACAAAAATCAAAGCTTACTTCAAAATGACAAAAAAATTTAATATGTCAAAATAATTTTCAAATCTTATTTTTCTTTTAAATTTTGTGCGTCGATCGTGCAAAAATAGTATAAGCATCACGAACGTTAAGGAATTACCGATCTCAGACAAAATTGGGACCTTCGCTTCGCTGTCCCCAAACATTGTATTCGGTCGGTAAACTGTCCTTACCGTTCTTAATACTTAAATAGATACTATTGTTTAATGAAAATATAAACCCGCCGAAATATTATAGGTATTAATAGACTCAATACAATCAAACAACCCTAATAACAATATTCTTTTTTCTTACCCTTAATGTTCGTCACCCCTTTGGAACTTCTGGAAGGCAAAGTTGCTGTTTTTCTTTCTTTCAAAAATTCCGTCATATTTCTAGAAATTTTGGACGACTTTTGATCATAAGAGGGTAAAGAAAGAATATGACGTAACACCTTCCCTCTGGAAGGGGTAAAAATTATCCTTAAAGGGCTAATAGACACTAAGGATAAAATATTTGACGCCCAAGTCCATCCTTTATTAACCTAAAGAATAAATTAATAAACCTAATGATCTAAGACTTCTCAAAACCAACGCGAAATATTTGGAGCGATAGCCAAACTTTCGCTTTTCCAAATTGTCGTCGAATGAACGGACAAAGAATTGGTATAGGAGTTATGGCGATAGTTTATCTCCCGCTACCCTTGGTAAGGGAGGTATAGGGATCGTGCTAATAATCGCATATCGAGATTTTGGTAAATGACCACGTTTTACATACATACATACATACATAAAATCACGCATTTCCCACTTAGTGGGTTAGCACAAACCCGAAAGAATAACAATAACATCATCCAAAAAATAATCAGTCTCTCTTTCAACAACATTCGTACTAACCTGGCATCGTAGGTACAACATATATTCCTCACTCTTAACATATTAAAGTGACCGATTTTCGGTAGCGAAATACCGCAACCGGACCACAATAATAGTTACTAAACAATCATCCTTCGCCACACATTCCTGTCTAAGCACACTTCTTTCGCCTCAGTCACATTCATAATCGCATTCATACACGCTCTTCTTCTCTTCCCACTCGGAAACTTTCTCTCTTTTAGTATCTTATCAATCACATCTATCCACTTACACACTGGACGGCCACGCAATCGAACACCCTCAATTTCACCAAGATATATACGCTTTACAAGCCGTTCACTCTTCATTCTCTCCACATGACCAAACCATCTCAACTGGCTCATTCCTACTCTCTTAACAACATTCTTCCTAACCATACATTCTTCATACACCAAATTATTCCTCACGCGATCCCGTCTTACATATCCACATACACCACGTAAATACCTCATTTCTACAGCAGTCACTCTCTTTTTATGCTAACCGTCCATGCCCAACATTCGCTTCCATACATCAAAGCAGGCACTAGCTCTCCATTATACACACTTAAAATCCAATTTTAACATTTTCATGATGATGTATGTGTGTATGTGTGTGGATCCTCCACTCTAACAAAAATACTATCATTCAGAAAATTTTGAAACCTTGTATTTCCAACTTTTTACCTCTCGCTAAGAGAGGTATTGGATTCATGTTAAAAATTGCATATCCAGATTTTAGTGAATAAGCACGTTTTAAGATCCCTAGAATCCGATTATAACATTTTTACGATGATGTCCGTATGTGTGTGTGTGTGTGTGTGTGTGTGTGTGTGGATGTGTGTGTGTGTGTGTGTGTGTGTGTGTGTGTGTGTGTGTGTGTGTGTGTGTGTGTGTGTGTATAGATATGTGGATGTTGGATCCACGATTTCTCAAATACTATAAGACTTAAGACATTTTTAACTGCGGATTCCTCAATCTAACAATAATGGGAAGAGTTGATTAAGTTTTGGTAACATTTGGACAACCGGAAGTAGTAGTTACAAGAAAATAATCATCTAAATATTATTTATCGAAAATTTATGTAAGAACGTTAAACTCTTTTCTTTCAAGGCAAGAAATTCAAATTTTTATAATTTACACATAAATGTCACTGTCAAAAATATTTGTAAGCAACTGTCAAAAATATTTGTACATCATTATGAAGATTCTGAAAATAAAAAAAAAGTCAACAACGCAAAAGAATATACGTAAAAAGGAATATAAAAGGAAAGGAAAGTAGAAAAAGAAAATTTCAGGATATTGAATATAAAGAAATAGTATATTAAAGAAAGTCTTATAAAATGGGTTCTTTATACTATTTTTTTATAATTTGCGCCTTCTACAATAACATTTACTTACTCAATTTGTGTTTATATTTGTAACCATTTGTACATTTTCATGTAAATAATCTTCCCTAAATAAAAAAAAATAATAAAATAATATCTCGGACACGAAAAGAGATATCGACCTGTGGTTTTAAAATCTTAAATCTACACTCTTCAAACTACTTAAATACAAATTTTCAGAATTTTTATTTTTTTAAAAATTTCCTCCCTTTTTTAAACCACACCATCCTCATACCCAAAAATGGGTGTGCGGTACACCTTCAACGACTTCACCAGTAAATTCCTCGTACCAAAAAACATAAGTATACCAATTTTCACCAAAATATTCCAACGTATACATTAATTATTAAACATTCCTTAAAATTGTTAAAAACTGAAAAAATCGTAAGGGGTACACCTTAGATTTTTTGCGATTTTTGGCCATTTTCAGACTTTTCCTTCTGGAGATTGTAATAGTTGTTCAAAAATTATGAAAATTGGTATGCTTATGTAATTTTGCTCGTAAAATCTAATGGTGATATCGCCAGCGGTGTATAATTGACCATTTTTGGGATATGACCCAAAAATGGGCATTTTTAAGCAAAGTTTTGAGGCCGAATATCTCGGACACGAAAAGAGATATCGACCTGTGGTTTTAAAATCTTAAATCTACACCCTTCAAACTACTTAAACACAAATTTTCAGAATTTTTATTTTTTTAAAAATTTCCACCCTTTTTAAATCACATCATCCTCATACCCGAAAATGGGTGTGCGGTACACCTTTAACGACCTCACCTGTTAATCCCTCGTACCATAAAACATAAGTATACCAATTTTCATCAAAATATTCCAACGGATACATTAATAATTATTAAACATTCCTTAAAATTGTCCCTAAATAAAAAAAAAATAATAATTTCGACATTATATTATTAAAATGAATTGTCAATTAACTAAAAATAAATTAGGTAAAAATGGGTTAAAGAAACGTTATCTAGTACCAACCGTCTAAAACAAAAAATTGCGTATCGAAATGAAGGTCATTACGGATAAATTTATAAAATTATCTGTAATTTAAATCCCAGAGCCTACGCTTTAAACAAACAAAACCCATTATCAATTATTTCAAAATAATATTAGTAATGTTTTAAAAAGAAAAAAGTAAACAGAGCAATAGAAAATGAATTCAATAGTTTCCAGCATAAGAAAATATGTAGGTATGTATTTAGATTAATAAAAATTAACGATTCACAAAAATGTTTAAGCTAATCCTCATTTTTGGATTAGTGAATTCTATTCTATCCCGGTATTTAAAATTTAATCTTCATTTTATTATAGCTCCGGTGGCTCAATGGTTAGACCAACGCCTCATGTCATGAATGCCCTCGGGGCTCTGGGTTCGAATCCCACTAAGGCATGGATGTGTGTGAATGTGAACCCACTCTGTAATTGGGATATAATCCTGTTGAGGGGTTTAAAAAAAGGTAGTTACTTGGATTAGATTAGACTATATTTTAAGAAATAAACTGTTAAAATTAGAGTAAAATTCACTAATCCAAAATAAGGATTAACTTAATCTTTTTTATGACTCGGGCTGAAAATGGCGGGAGGTATTATATTGGCCACACCAGATTTTTTAACTTTTTGTCCACTCCTTATATATTATACTTCGTGGCCAGAACTGACGCTTTCGTGTGAATACACACGCGAATTTGTCGCAATGAACGCGATATTATCGTTTCGTCACCGCTGCGAATTTTTCGCGTTGGTTTGAAGAGCCTTTATAAACAACATTAGCTTACAGTTGACTAGCGTTATTTTTGCTAGTCAACAGCTTTAATAATTATGAAACATACTCCTTCGATGAGTGTACCAGCTGGTGCTCGACCCCCACACACCACCGTGGCGAAGATCCCCAAAGTTTTCGCTTCCTCTAAAGCAGCAGAACATTTAGCTCTCTCCAGTTTAGCCGAAGTGCCTGCGTCATGCGCTAAATTACCTAGACAACGTAACCATGACCTCAAAACTGGGGCTAATGTTCTTCGAGAATGGTCCAACGATTTGTGAAGCCAACGAAGAAGACACACTACCTAAACACCCAAGCTTGTGTGAGAGAAGTTGCAGTTTGGATGGGTGACCGTTTTTACCACAGCCATGTCATCCAAGTCTTTCTTCTTAAGGGTTTTGTCCTTACGGACAGCATCTACAAGTTTTCTAACGGCAGTGTCGAATTGAGATCGCTTCCTGGTGCTGTATTTTGTTTTCCTGGAGTCGCTTTTGGACCTAGAGCACGAATTCGCTGAAGATGACGCACTAGGTACATTTTCCGAAAAAACTTGTTCTCTAGCTTGGGAAATTATTGTTACTAGGAGATAGATTAAGTCTTCGGTTGGCTCGTCTGGGTATGATATTTTATCTGAAGATGTTGTTGAAGACTAGAAAATATAAAAATTCTTTTTGACGAAACATTTTGACACCCACGGCAATTTTTGAAATAATATTTACCTCCCGTCATACCGAAGGTAAGGGAGGTAATGTTATCGGTCCAGAAAATCGATGGTGAGTTTTCAGTAAATAAGCACGAATTAGGGTCCCCCACAACACATTTTTACTATTTTTACGATGATGTCTGTGTGTGTGGCGATTTTTTTGTCCACGATAACTTTTACAACAAACTTCCGAAAAATTCTATTTTCCGTATTTAAGCTTTCAACATTCTTATAACGAGTTGATTAAATTTTGGGTAAAATTGGACGACCGGAAGTGATACTTTACTCGAAGCCCATAACAGTTTTTAATGAAAAAATATATTAAAATATAATCCAAAACTTTTCAATTTTAGTATTTAAGACTTTCATATCAAGGGAAATAACATATTAGATTTTGGCTAAAATTAATAAACCAGAAGTGATAGTTTACTTGAAGCTATGAACAGTTTTTTGTGAAAAATATATTATGATATATTCAAAAACTTTTTAAATTCAGTATTTGAGACTTTTATATGAAAGGAAACAACATATTATATTTTGGCTAAAATTGATAAACCGGAAGTGATACTTTACTTGAAGCTCTGAACAGATTTTCGTGCAATATATATATATATATATATATATATATATATATATATATATATATATATATATATATATATATATATATATATATATATATATATATATATATATATTATTATTATATTGCAAAACTTGCCAAATTTGGTATTTAAGACTTTTATATGAAGGGGAGCAACATATTAGATTTTGTCTAAAATTGATAAACCGGAATTGATACTTTATTTGAAGCTCTGGACTTAGTTTCGTGAAAAATATATTGATACAAACCAAAACTTCTCACATTTGGGATTTAAGACTTTTATATTATTGAGAACGATATATTTGATTTTTTATAAAATTGATAACCCGGAAATGATATTGTACTTGAAGCTCTGAATAGATTTTCGTGAAAAATATATTATGATATATTCCAAAACTTGTCAAATTTGGTATTAAAGACTATTATATAACGGGAAGCAACATATTAGATTTTGCCTAAAATTGATAAACCGGAAGTGATACTTTATTTGAAGCTCTGAACAGATTTTCGTGAAACATAAATTGATACAATCCAAAACTTTTCAAATTTGGTATTTAAGACTTTTATATTAATGAGAACGACATATTAGATTTTTTTCCCAGATTGATAAACCGGAAGTAGTACTTTACAGAAAGCTATAAATAGATTTTCTTGAAAAAATATATTAAAACATGATCCAAAACTTATCAAATTTGGTATTTAAAACTCGTGTATAATTTGAAACGTATTATATTTTGACTATATTTATATGATAAACCGGAAGTGGTACTTAATTTGGAGCTCTTAACAGATTTTCAACGAAAAACATAATAGAATATAATCCAAAATTTCGTATTGCAGATTTTTCTATTTATTGGAACAACAAATTAGATTTTATTTACAAACGATCAATAAAGCACATTGCTATTTTAAACATGCAATTGACGGGAGGTTATGTGCTGGCCACATCAGTTTTTTTTTTCATATTTTGTGTTTTACTATTTTAAGGACCATAAATAACTATATTATTTCGACTCAGGATATCATTGTATATAACTACTCAATTTCATAGAATTTGACTCCAATAAAGTTTATAGATTTCCAATAATTGTAAGAAATCAACCAGGCTAGGCCGGCTTCGTAATATTAGTTTCCATAAAGACTTACAAATTTATCACTCATAAATAAAACATATTGAAACACTGGGGCTCTAAGATATCTTATTGATATTAATGTTATGCCTCGAAATCGATACACAATTTTTATTGTTATTGGAGCAATTTGAGAAGATAGCCAAATAATAGTTTTATAAATAAATGTATGAACACAAAAGGATAATCTTTAAAATTCAAACATAAAACAGTTTTTGAAAAATTTAAAGTACGAGGACTGTTCTCTTTCCACCAATTTTTCAAGACATTCCTCTTCACAATCAATACATTTTTGCATTCGTGAAAACCAATCTCCAAAACATTTTCTCCAATCTTTCCACGTTAGTTTCTTTATTTCATTTTTACCTCTCGCTAAGAGAGGTATTGAATTCATGCTAAAAATCGCATATCCAAATTTTAGTGAATAAGCACGTTTTAAGGTCCCTAGAATCCGATTATAACATTTTTACGATGATGTCCGTATGTGTGTGTGGACGTGTGGGTGTTGGATCCACTATTTCTCAAATACTATAATACTTAAGACATTTTTAACTACGGATTCCTCAATCTAACAATAATGGGAAGAGATGATTGAGTTTTGGTAACAATTGGACTACCGGAAGTAGTAGTTATGTAAATACTTATATTAAAGAACGTTAAATTCTTTATTCGATAAATATAAACTCATTATATTTTCCATAGATTTAGAGATAAAGAAATGCATATAAAATAATTTGATGTAATAAATCTCAGATCAAACTACTTCAAGGCAAGAAATTCAAATGTTTGTAATTGACACATAAATGTCACTGTCATAAATATTTGTACATCATTATGAAAACAAAAAAGTTAAAAAATATAAAAGGAATTTGCGAAAAAATTATGAATATAAAGAAAAAGAAAAGGAAAGTAGAAAAAATGTATGTATTGTACATAATTTATATTAAAATATCCCATAGATTTTGCAAATATATGTGAGAATTATTTTGTAGTGAGACATGAATATATGTATTTGTATTTAAAAATATTTTTTGTTTTATGCGTATAACCAGATAAAATATCTGGCGAGAGGTTATGTGCTGGCCACATCAGATTTTTAAATGTGTCAACAGCTCCTTCGGCCGATGTAAAATATAAACCCCGTAACTTATCCTTTACACGTGAAAATAAAAAGAAATCATTGGGTGCCAGGTCTGGACTATACGGCGAATGACCCATTATTTCAATGTTTTGGGCATTTAAATAATCAGTCGTTCGAGCAGCAGTGTGCAGTCGAGCGTTGTCTTGATGCAAGATAATCCTTCCCCGTAGGCGTTTTGACATTTTGGAGAGCATGGGGCACAAACGGTAGTGTACCATTCAGCATTAAGAGTACGACGATCCTGCAGTGATACAGTTCAAATATGTCCAATAATTCCAAAAAATGTGGCGATCATCTTTTTGTTTCGGCTTTTTTCGCGAATAACTTTTGTTGGAGCCGACTCATTCTCAAAGACCACAAACTGCCGACTGTTACTTTTTTTCGAGATCATAGCAGTATACCTATGTTTCGTCACCTCTAATGATGTTGTACACCAAATGAGACGATCTAGTATAGATCTGCACCATCTCAAACGGTTGTCTTTTTGACTGGAGTCAAATTGTGGGGAATCCAACGAGAACAAAGCTTACGTACCATCAAATGTTGGTGTAAAATGGTGTCAATTGCTTTCACACCAATCTTTAACGTTGCTTGAATATTCCTGACAGAAACATGTCGGTCCCCTTTAACCATATTCTGAACAAGACCAATATTGTTTTTGGTAACTGCCGTTTTTGGCATAGGAGCTCAAAAACTGTTATTTAAGGTAAGTCGACCACGCTGAAATTCATTGTACCACCGGTTTACGGTACCTAAGGAACACGACTTGTCACCAAACACTCGATGGATTTCCTCAAAATATTCTTGATAGCGTAATCCACGCTTGAAATTGTAAAAAATTACAGCTCAATAATGCTTTTTGCTCAATTCCATTATTTCTTGGGGAAAGGATTACTTAAAAATTATATATTTAAATAACTTTCAATTATATTTAACAACCGTCACTATAATTAACCTTGTAAACAACTAGATTAAAAGAAATATTCGTTTTCCGGGAATGAACTGTGTCATATTTTGAGTCAAAGCTCAACGTTTCGTCCGCAGTCATATGGGGCATCTTCAGGAGCAAGGGGGATAGTACTGTCTTAAACACGGTTACCCGACGTGTCAACCACGCTAGAGGCCGACTTTAAGCAACAAGAGGGGGAGACTCAGTTTACAAGGTTACCCGACGTGTAAACCACGCTAGAGGCCAAAATAAACAAAGTGACGAAAAGAAGGCCGAGAAGACAGTTATATACTAATCTAAAGATACGGTAGATGAGCAGAGCTAATGAGGACCAATGGGAATCGAGTTCGTAATAGTAGATTGGGCGTGTCGTGTTCCGAGAATCACCGGTTTCCACATGTGGCTCAAAAAATAGCCATCATCCCGATTGATGTTATTCGGATGTTTCCATATTTCTAAAGTTTCCCTGTATGTACGTCTGTAAAACTCAGGGACGGGAGCTAAAATGCGGGAATTTTCAAATAAGATGTTATGTCCTGTGTTGTGTTGGTGTTCTGCGACCGCAGATGTTAATACCATACCATTACGCAGACAGCGTTTGTGTTCTGACAATATAGCGTGAACACTTCTTCCTGTTTCACCTATGTATACTGTGCCGCAAGAACAAGGAATACTATAAACACCGGGTGACGACAAGGGTTCGCGTTTATCTTTAGTTTGGGGGAGTATTTCTGAGATCTTTTGTGGAGGTTTAAAAAAGACCTTAATATTGTTTTTATTACACGTCGGGTAACCTTGTAAACTGAGTCTCCCTCCTTGTTACTTAAACTCGGCCTCTAGCGTGGTTGACACGTCGGGTAACCGTGTTTAAGACAGTACTATCCCCCTTGCTCCTGAAGATGCCCCATACGACTACGGGCGAAACGTTGAGCTCTGACTCAAAATATGACACAGTCCATTCCCGGAAAACGAATATTTCTCATGACTCAGACTGTGGAAGCCTACGAAATTATTTCAACTAGATTAAAATGTCAAATAAAATTTGTTTCAAAATATCATAGCCTGCTAGATAGGCTCAGTGGAAAGAGAACAACCCTCCGTATTCAATTATTCACTTACCTGTAAAGTTCGTTGACGTAGCTCAAGTACGCCTTCAAGTATTTCAGCAATATACTCAACCTGGTTTTGGGTATAATGGCCTGGCAAACCTACTATACCCGTTACAGCTCTTGTAAACCTAGACGCTCTTGTAGTACCGGCTGGTTGTAAACTTGAAACCAAAGAAGACCATTTCGATATGGCCTGGGATTCTAGGATAATATGTGACGGGATGGTACAGTTTATAATTTGAATCGAATGGAGATTAGCCTATAATAGAATATTAAAACATAAGTTACGTCTAGTACGAGTTACAAATTCGCCTCGGTCATTTCCAGTACCATCAGGAGTTCCCCAAGGATCACACTTAGGTCCCTTGCTCTTTAATTTTTATATTAATTCAATTTATAAATGCTTTAGATATTGCAAGTTTCTATTATAATCCTGGTAAACGCCCGCACGGTACAAATATGTCAACATCATTACCGATATCTGCGTATAAAACAGATTGGCACACCCAGCAATGTTTAATATGCCGTGATATACACGGTGATTCATCGATCTGTCCTCTCTTTATAACTCTTTTATTTTAAGTCAGATTGAAAAACTCTTCAAATATAATTTTTATGATATATTATTGTCTATGTACGTACCATATGCATTTGTATACAAGGTGCTCCGTTTAAGCGCAACAATATGTAACTTTATATTTCTTAATGGAACACCCTATATTTATTTATTTATTTTGATAGTAAATTAGATTCCCTTTAAAATAGTATTAAGTAATAAGGGGTCTAAAATTATAAATTAAGAAATTATTTACGTTCATATAAAATAGTAGTTCTGAGCGGAAAAAATCATAATATAATACAAAATTTATATCCTTTTTTATTAATACTTATTTTAAACATTATACTAATTCCAAAGAAGCTATTAAAATTTAGTGACAGACTAAATAATGCAAAATTATAATAAATGCTCGAAACCTTGTACTTCAACTTCAATAGATTTTTCTATTATAAATATTATATTAACCATCTCATCTTTACTAAAATTTGTATTATTCGTTTTCACATCAACACCAACAATGATAAACTAAGAGTATTTGGACAACTTGTTTGTTTAAATTTGAAACAATTGATCAAATTATCCATAGCTTACTTTGTTAATATTAACATGATAGAAACATATCATTCAACGAATAAAGGTAAATAACTTCTTAATTTATAATTTTAGACCCCTTATTACTTAATACTTTTTTAAAAGAAATCGAATTTACTATCAAAATAAGTAAATAAATATAGGGTGTTCCATTAAGAAATATAAAGTTACATATTGTTGCGCTTAAATGGAGCACCTTGTATACAAATGGATATGGTACGTAGATAGATAATACTATATCATATAAATTATATTTGAAAAGTTTTTCTATCTGACTTAAAATAAAAGAGTTATAAAGAGAGGACAGACCGATAAATCACTTTATTTATTTATTTTATTTAAGTTTCTATTATACGCAGATGATATGAAAATGTTCATTGAACTTCACAACGTACAAGATTGTATCCGATTATAGAATGAACTAATTAATTTAGAATAATTTTATAATGAGACTGACTTAACACTTATACATTGACAAATGTTTTCTGAAATCGTTTTCAAGACATAAAAATGTTTTAATTTGTTCTATAAGTTAAATAACGGTAATATTGTAAGAAAAACATCAATAAAAATTTGGGTGTATTGCTGTGCCCAAACAAGTATTTAACGAACATATTAATACCATCAGGCACGTAGCCAGGGAAGGAGCTCGAGGGGCTGAATCCCCCCCCCCCCCCCAATTCTAATAAATTTAGTTTAAATTGGTACATGAAATACTAAAAATCCTGGTTACGGGCCTAAGTGTACACTGGCTTGCAAAAAAATCGCGTACACCTATTTTTTGCTGTATTGAGTCGATCTTGATTTTGAACTTGTCAATGTCACTAGTGTCAATTAAGATGTCAAAATTAACAGAAATTCAAATACATACTTGGTTGTTCTTCCATTTTTCTGTAACATATTTTTAATTTAACAGTAGGTAAATTAAACACAATTAAGAACTAGCTCCATAATAGATCAAATAGTGATGACAGTGACAACATTGTCAGTATTATTTACAGAGCTAAAATAATACAAAAACTCGGTTACTTGATTTTTAAGGTGTACGCGATTTTTTTGCAAGCCAGTGTACATAAAGATGAAAAATAATGTATTACTCTTTTCCTACTGTTTGTCACTCAAATTTGTATTCTGGAAATTAAAGTATATGGTCTCCCAAATATTCAGTTAAAATATGAAACAGAAAGTATTTGACAGAGTGTACATAAAGATGAAAAATAATGTATTACTCTGCCCCTACTGTTTGTCACTCAAATTTGTATTCTGGAAATTAAAGTATATGGTCTCCTAAATATTCAGTTAAAAATGAAACAGAAAGTATTTAACTGAATGTACATAAAGATGAAAAATAATGTATTACTCTTCCCCTACTGTTTGTCACTCAAATTTGTATTCTGGAAATAAAAGTATATGGTATCTTAAATATTCAGTTCAAATATGAAACAGAAAGTATTTAACTCAGTCAAACATAGCGATGATAATAATATTTGACTTGTATTTAATTTCAAAATCGGAACTTTGAAAATGAAAAATCCATTACAATGCAAAGAACTCACCAGATACATATACACTCTGTTGCCTTCCACTAGGTACTCTTCCTCTCTGAAGTCGCTTCCCACGATATTATCCTTCGGGAAGAAATATCCTGGAACGTTCTGGGTCCGTAAGAACCCAACAACGTTATCCAAAATTTGTAATACTTTACGGGATAACTGTATAGTGGACCACTCCGCCATGGCTTGTAAAGGACCTGGAGGATGCTCTAAGGCCTGGAGGAGAAGGTCTTCGAAGATGATAGGAGATAGAAGCTTTTTGTGAAACTATAACAATTACTAAAATCATATACGATCATCTACGTATATTTAAAAAAATGACAGCTTTCTAATTTTCTTTCGGCCTGAGTGTCTGGTCGCGAATCTGGGGAATCGGGATCGATCCCGACCGACGCCAAAATATTTTGAATTTTAAATGGCACAAAATTTACCCCTGTGGTGCACTCTCCACGCCAGCAATGAGTGCCCGTGAGGTGACGCATGGTAATCGCTCGCACGGTACAAATATGTCATCATCATTACCGAAATCTGCGTACAAAGCAGATTGGCACACCCAGCAATGGGTAATATGCCATGATGATAAATTTATTTTTATTTTTATTTAAGAACATTAACACAATTTTTTACCTCCCGTCCTACCGTAGGTAAGGGAGGCAATGTTATCGATCCAAAAATTCGTCAGTGAGTTTTCAGTAAATAAGTATGAATTAGGGTCCCCACAACACGTTTTTACTATTTTTACGATGATGTCTATGTGTGTGTATGTGTATGTGTATGTGTATGTGTATGTGTATGTGTATGTGTATGTGTATGTGTATGTGTGTGTATGTGTGTGTGTGTGTGTGTGTGTGTGTGTGTGTGTGTGTGTGTGTGTGAGTGTATGTGTGTGTGTATGTGTGTGTGTGTGTGTGTGTGTCGAGTTTTTCGTCCACGATAACTCTTATAAAAAACTTCCATATATCTATTTTCCGTATTTAAGCTTTCTGCATTCATATAAAGAGTTGATTAGATTTTAGGTAAAATTGGATAACCGAAAGAGACTATTTACTTGAAGCCCATGACAGGTTTTAATAAAAAAAACTATATTAAAATATAATCCAAAACATTTCAATTTTAGTATTTAAGACTTTTATGTCAAGGAGAACAACATATTAGATTTTGGCTAAAATTGATAAACCAGAAGTGACACTTTACTTGAAGGTCTGAACAGATTTTCGTAAAAAAATATATGATATACTCCAAAACTTGTTATATTTAGTATTTAAGACTTTTATATGCAGAAGAACAACATATTCAATTTTGGCTAAAATTGATAATCCGGCAGTGATACTTTACTTGAAGCTCTCATCAGATTTTCGTGAAAAATATATTATGATATATTTCAAAACTATTCAAATTTGGTATTTAAAATTTTTATATTAATGGGAACATGTTAGATTTTTTCTAAAATTGATAAACCGGAAGTGATACTTTACTTGAAGCTCTCAACAGATTTTCGTGAAAAATATATTATAATATATTCCAAAACTTGTCAATATTTAGTATTTAAGACTTTTATATAAAGGGAAGCAACATATTAGATTTTGGCTAAAATTGATAAACCGGAAGTGATATTTTCTTTGAAGCTCCGAATAGATTTTCGTGGAAAAAAAATTGATACAATCCAAAACTTTTCAAATTTGGTATTTAAGACTTTTATATTAATGAGAACGACATACTAGATGCTTTCTAAAATTGATAAACCGGAAGTACTACTTTACAGGAAGCTAAAAACAGATTTTCTTGAAAATATTAAACATGATTTAAAACTTCTCAAATTTGGTATTTAAACACGTGTATAATTTGAAACAACATTAATTTTTGATTGTATCTATATGATAAACCGGAAGTGGTACTTAATTTGGAGCTCTTAACATATATTCGAGGAAAAACAATAAAATATAATCCAAAATTTGGTATTACAGACTTTACTATTTATTGAATGGGGTCTCGTGGCCGCGTGCCTGAGTGTCAGGTCGAGAATCTGGGGAATCGGGTTCGATCCCGACCGACGCAAAATATTTCGAATTTTAAATGGCACAAAATTGACCCCTGTGGTGCACTCTCCACGCCAGCAATGAGTGCCCGTGAGGTGACGCCTGGTAATCGCCCGCATGGTACAAATATGTCATCATCATTACCGAAATCTGCGTACAAAGCAGATTGGCACACCCAGCAATGGGTAATATGCCATGATGATAAATTTATTTTTATTTTTATTTAAGAACATTAACACAATTTTTTACCTCCCGTCCGACCGTAGGTAAGGGAGGTATTGTTATCGGTCCAAAAATTCGACAGTGAGTTTTCAGTAAATAAGCATGAATTAGGGTCCCCACAACACGTTTTTACTATTTTTACGATGATGTCTATGTGTGTGTATGTGTATGTGTATGTGTATGTGTATGTGTATGTGTATGTGTATGTGTATGTGTATGTGTATGTGTGTGTATGTGTGTGTGTGTGTGTGTGTGTGTGTGTGTGAGTGTGTGTGTGTGTATGTGTGTGTGTGTGTGTGTGTGTCGAGTTTTTCGTCCACGATAACTCTTATAAAAAACTTCCATATATCTATTTTCCGTATTTAAGCTTTCTGCATTCATATAAAGAGTTGATTAGATTTTGGGTAAAATTGGATAACCGAAAGTGACTATTTACTTGAAGCCCATGACAGGTTTTAATGAAAAACTATATTATAATATAATCCAAAACATTTCAATTTTAGTATTTAAGAGTTTTATGTCAAGGAGAACAACATATTAGATTTTGGCTAAAATTGATAAACCAGAAGTGACACTTTACTTGAAGGTCCGAACAGATTTTCGTAAAAGAATATGATATACTCCAAAACTTGTCATATTTAGTATTTAAGACTTTTATATGAAGAAGAACAACATATTCAATTTTGGCTAAAATTGATAATCTGGAAGTGATACTTTACTTTAAACTCTTAAGAGATTTTCGTGGAAAATATATTAAGATATATTCCAAAACTTTTCAAATTTAATATTTAAGACTTCTATATGAAGGGGTGCAACATATTAGATTTTGGCCAGAATTAATAAACCGGAAGTGATACTTTATTTGAAGCTCTGAACAGATTTTTGTGAAAAATGTATTATGATATATTTCAAAACTTGTGAAATTTAGTATTTAAGACTTTTATATAAAGGGAAGCAACATATTAGATTTTGGCTAAAATTGATAAACCGGAAGTGATACTTTATTTGAAGCTCTGAACAGATTTTCGTGAAAAATAAATTGATACAATCCAAAACTTTTGAAATCAGGTATTTAAGCCGTTTATATTAATGAGAACGACATAGTAGATGATTTCTAAAATTGATAAACCGGAAGTACTACTTTACAGGAAGCTATAAACAGATTATCTTGGAAAAATATATTAAAACATGATCCAAAACTTCTCAAATTTGGTATTAAAAACCCGTGTATAATTTGAAACAACATTAAATTTTGACTATACCTATATGATAAACCGGAAGTGGTACTTAATTTGGGGCTCTTAACAGATATTCGAGGAAAAACATAATAAAATATACTCTAAAATTTGGTATTAGACTTTTGTATTTATTGGAACAACAAATTAGATTTTGTTTACAAACGATCAACTGGAAGTGATACTTTACTTAAAGCTCATTGCTATTTCAAACATGGTATTGACGGGAGGTCATGTGTTGGCCACATCAGAATTTTTTTTGTATTTAATGACTCATTATTTCTTAAATAACTTTCTTTTTTGGAAATCCTCTTATTTTACAGTTTACTATTAGAGTACAAAACTGCAGTGAAACATCTTTATTGTATATTTATTAATATAACTCCGTGATTAAATTGGCGAATCAATGAAATTCACATTAGAATTCAGAATTTAATTATAACCTCTGCAATATTAAGCAACGACTTAATAAACTTGCCAGTCTACAAGACAAAACGAGAATAATTTATATTTATTGTTTATAGTTGAAATTATTCCATTGTTTCATTAAAATTTCAGCAGGATATCAGGAAATGAAACAGATGACTGAAAGCTGTTGCTTAGCTACTGAATCGGTGAAATATTTCACAGTTAGCACAGAAAATTTAAAAGAAATGTAATCATAATCAACTATGTTACTCCTGTTGGCCGTTACTATGAACAACTAAGTAGATCCACGCAAAACCTTAGCCAATATTATTTTTGGAAATTGACATTTAAAAAAATTAAGGACTAAATAAATTTGTAAGTTGCTACAACAAAAAAAGATTAAATTCAAAATTTCACAGTAGTAACAAAATTATAAATCATGTAAATTGGGGCCTCTCTAGTGCCGGGGGCCCGCCCACTATGCGAGCTCTGCGGGCCCGTTAGTTACGCCACTGGTTGCTAAGCTGTAACTAGGTAAAGGTACGCACAGCGAATGCACATGCGCGCGAGTAGATACATACACATGTACATGGACAGGCGCCGATTTATGCTTCTGCATTATGTCCGAATCCGAAATGTTTATCTTGTGCAATTGCATTTTGCATACTAATAAATATTAAGTTAAATACTCATATACAGCCTTTAATGACGTATACAAAATATAGAAGAAAGTAGAATTCGTATATTGCAAGAGAGTCGACTTTAGAGCCGTTACAGAATCAATCTGAGATTGTTTCTTAAAAAAATCTAGTGTGGCCAGCACAATACCTCTCGCCATTACCGCCCGAGTCACAAAAAGATTAAGCTAATCCTTATTGTAGGATTAGCGAATTTTACTCAATTTTGGCGGTTTGTTTGTTAAAATATAGTCTAATCTAATCCAAGTAACTACCATTTTTGATAATAAAATGAAGATTAAATTTTAAATACCGGGATAAAATAGAATCCAAAAATGAGAAGTAGCTTAAACTTTTTGCGAATCGTTAATATTTGTTAATCTAAATACATACCTACATATTTACATATGCTGGAAACTTTATTAAAGTTAAAAAATCTGGTGTGACCAACATAATACCTCCCGCCATTTACAGCCCGAGTCAAAAAAAGATTAAGTTAATCCTTATTTTTGGATTAGCGAATTTTACTCTAATTTTGACAGTTTATTTCTGAAAATATAGTCTAATCGAATCCAAGTAACTACTTTTTTTTAAAACTCCTCAACAGGATTAAATCCCAATTACAGAGTGGGTTCACATTCACACACATCCATGCCTTAGTGGGATTCGAACCCAGAGCCCCGAGGGCACTCATGACATAAGGCGTTGCTCTAACCATTGAGCCACTGGAGCTGTAATAAAATGAAGGTTAAAATTTAAGGGGGTTCACTGCTAGTCTTCAAACCATCTATGGTTTTGCAAGAGTAAGGGGTGAGGTAAGAACTGGGCGGTACCAGATACGTTCCCCCACTTCTATAATTATATTCCTAGTCTGGTCTGTACAGTCAAAAGTAAAATTGTATTTTGTTTTTATATTATTAACTAATCGATAAACTACAACTGGCGAATTGTGCCTAGCTATGAAATAAGGGTAGAACGGAACTGTTTAAGGAAAATCTTTCAAATACTGTTGTGTAGATAAAAATAAATTTTTGTATTAGAAAAAATGGATTTTTATTTCAAAAATAAATTTGTCCTTATAAAAAATATTAAATCGTATATTAGTAAACAAAAATAATAATGCGAATATAAAATATAAATAAATACAAAAGATTTAATATACTTAATTAAAATAATTTTTTTCTTGCTGTTTTCTTCCTTTCATGCTGACTCTGTGCTTCTAATATATAATCAGGATCACGAATTTTAAGATTTCTGGTGAATCGTGGATCTAAAATCTCTGGAAGTACGCAATTTTCATAAAAATTTGTTAATTTTTCCGCCATGTTTTTCCAAAATTCATCATCTTTTTGAACATAATTTATTGTTACGGGCCTATCTTCTCCGCACCATATGCCTAATATGCATGTACTCCTTTCTGTAATCTGTAATTGCCCTTGTATCTGGTAGTACCATTTATCATTTTTATTTAATACCAAATTACCTTCTTCTACTTTAAATATAGTAATTTTCTTTTTACTAACAGCATCTTTTACGTCCATGTTATAGGCTGAGTACGGACATTTTATTTCTACGATTTTGTCATCGTCTACTAAACCATCAGGTGTTGCACCAAGGTATGGGATTGTTTTATGAACAAACAATCCACATTTTTGTATTTTTAAATTTTCCTGCCTCTCTAATTGTTTTATAGCTTCATACTCGTATTTTTTTCCATGACTAATAGCAGCACTACTCAAAGACGTATACGAGTATAATAAATTTTTCACTAAATTAGCACAGCTGGTTGTGCTTCGACGTCTGCAAACGGAATAAAAATTAGATGCTGTTAGCATTTTTCGCCGTACTTCAAGCCAAAGACCAGAATCAGCTTGATTTCTGGTTTGTTCTTCTAATAATTTTCTGTCTTCCTCATTTCGTTCTAGTGACTGCATGAATTGTATTTTTCTTACATTATATTCTTCTGAGCTGATATCAGGTATACCTCTTTCGTTACACTGCTCCCCATAATGTGAATCGGTCGTTTCAAATTTTTGTATTTTTCTTTTACGGGACACCATATTAATTTTACTTTTTAATAAAGTTTTTCGCGAGGCTTTTTGTGATATTATTTTATTCCTCTTCAGTTCAAATTTTTTTACAATTTTTGACGGACTGCTATTGTACATAGTTGTATGTAAAAAAGAATGGTGTTTTTTGGTATTCATTGCTACCACTGCGGCATTACATCTTGCTTGATAAGAAGATCGACCAGTAAAATTAACTCGTTTGCCTAAAAATGCAAAAGAAATAAATAAATATATACTTTAAATATACTCTAGTTATAATATATTTTGTGCACGATCGCGTTTTTTAAATGCTTAACCGATAGGGTTTTCAAGGCTGTAAGGTTTATTTACAAATTTCTGATTGGTAAGTGATATGGCTCACTTACTGATCAGGAAGCGGAGGTGGTAAGTAACGAAAACAACGATGAGAGCTTTCTTTCAAAAATTTTTAATGTCAAATTAATTTTCAAATTTAATATTGGGCGTCGGTCGTGCAAAAAAAAACGCAATAAGCAATGCGGTCAGTAAATGCTCTTCTGTCGGATATATTGGAGATTTTCTAAATCATCCTCAACCGGTAGAAAGCACTTACTAACCTTTATACTTAAATAACTATAACCTACCTCCCACAAATTTTGCAATAATTGAGTTATAACTCTCTACAATGTTGCTGTCTACATCGTAAATTAAACTTCTAGCGTGAAAAGCTATATCTTGATAAATTTTTTCTAATTTATTTAAAAATTCTAAATTATTATTGAATGCTGCATTTATATTTACGTCCAGTCCTTTATATTTGCAAAAATAGTGATCGCAATGAATATGTTTTCCATATTCATGGTATAATCCATTTAATATATCCGAGCGTAACAATTTTATTGCCTCGTTTTTGTCAGAATTTTTCTTCCTATAAGCAATAGCACTAATTATATTAGTTCTCATTCTTAGTAATTTATTTTTCAATGCTTTTCTTAATTCAATACTATAATCAGTATTCGTTGCCAAACGAAAGAGTTTTCTAGAAAAACATCTTAAAAGGTGATTCCTACATTCAATTTTTTCTACTGTAATATTAGCGTATGGTCTGGATTCTACTATGGTTTTATAAGTGCTACTATCACCGTCAGCAATTAATTTGTTAAAAATTACACCATGTGTTTCCAAACTTGTTTTAAATCCTTCGACAAGTATTGCTGATTCCATACTTGTTGAACTCCCATAAAAATTTTTGAAACAGACATGGGTACTTTTGTCGTTAACAGTGTTTTCTTTCGAACTTTTGTCGCAAACAGTGTTTTCTTTCGAACTTTTGTCGCAAACCATACAATATTTATTTTTAACGCCAATGTACAGAATTTCTTTGAAGTGATATCCAATAAGTGCGGCTACTCCAGAATTGGATTTATAGTTTGTTCCGTAAGATCTTCGTGACCAACAACCATCGCCAATTACAGTAATTAAAGGAATTCCATTTTCATTAACATTTTTTATCTGAATAGCATATTCAGCCTCTTTTTGAACAGCCCGTTTCATACATTCTATAGCTGTTTCTTGCCAAGCATTGTTCACTTTGTTTTGAATTTTTGTGAATGTTGATTGGGACATACATGGAATATTCATTGCAGTCATTAATTCCTCCAAATTATAATAACCCGCTCCTATACTTAAAATTCCAGCTACTGCTCCTGTATTTACATCCATTTTATTATCGTCTGAATTAGCTGTAGATATGTGAAATGTTGAGTTACACATATTGCATTTTAAAATAAAAACGGAAGATAACCCAAACTGCTTTTCCTTGATTATATATAAATTTGTCAAATTACAACCAAATTCAGGGGCATGTTGACTTATATTTTTAAGAACTTCAAAAAAATAAAAGATGTCTACAACCCTTCTTCCATCGGGCTTAAAATTTAATTCGTCCTTTAATTGAATTTCATTAGCGACAAAACATTCTGTAACAGGTTGAGAAAGTTCGGTCATGTTTGAGTCAGTCGAACAAGTCGCAATATCCTAAAAAATATAAACATCATAATTATATCTCTTTATTATTATTATTATTATTATTATTGTTATTTATTATTATTATTATTATTATTATTATTATTATTATTATTATTATTATTATTATTATTATTATTATTATTATTATTAATTGTAATATGAACGTACAATTTAGCGCAAGATTAATGGCATTTTGTATATACAGGATGTTAAAAAAGGAAAAAAAATGCGAGTATATAAACTTCGATGTGTTGATTTTCAATCGAAATAGTTATTTGTATATCAAGGCCGCGAAATCACCTTTTAGCGTACCGAGAGAAAAATTGTCGCCGAGGCCGCTTGCGACCGAGGCAAGACAATCTCGAGGTCGCTAAAGGATTTCGCGGACCAGGTGTACACAATATTTTTTGTGCAACCGTAAAAAATATGTAATTACAAATTTTATTAATTTTCAACAGTTTCATTATAAATAGAAAGTTAGCTTTCAAGGTGGCTATGGGATTAACATTTGATAAACAAAACCATGCAAGTCTCAAGTGTCAAAGTGATTGTTTACCTAATTTCGCGGCCGCTACCATGACAACGGCCGCGAAATTCATTTCGCGGCTGTTACCATAACAACGGTCGCGAAATCCAATTTTGCGGCCTGTATTGCGGCTGCGAAATGCTTATTTCGCGTCCGGTTGCACAAAAAGTTTTTTTTTCAAAATTCGAAAAATTATTTCTTATTTTCATTTAATTCTTTTTACTGCGCCACTGCCAAAATGAAATTTTTATTATAAATAATGAATTATCTAATCACGTAACAAAAGTTGAATAGGAAATAATTACGAATTACTTTATTAATTATTACAATAATCAAAACATTGCTGTAATAAAAAGCATTATATTTTGTCTTCATATTAATAAAAAATAACTGACACATGTATGTATAGTATTTTTAGAATATTTGTAAAAAATAGTTATTTTTTATTAATATCAAAAGAAAATATAATGCATTTTTATTATATTACAATACAAGTATGACTGTTTCGATTATTGTAATCAATTATTGTCAATTATTTTCTCTTTATTTATAACATACCGAGAATTATTTATTATTTACAAATTAATTAAAGATTGAATAGAGATTAAACTATCTCTTAAACATTATATTTATTATGTATCTATCGGTATAGCAAAAGTAATCAAATTTCAAATTCGATTGTTCGCGATTTTTATTGCCTTTTACGTATTTACACTAATTAAACTAATTACCTCCTCCACAATTGCAGTTCTCATGCTTTTATTGACATACGGCAAATCACTCTTTTTACATCTGTAATATAAATATTTCGGGTATTTCAGATTATTAATACATATGAGCACACAAATAGTAACCTACCTTAAGTAATCTCTTAAATTAGTGCATTTTTTTCGTTTTGCACTTAAATATAATCTGTCTTTATTACTTTTCCTCCGAGCCATTTTACAAATACAAATATCAAACACGTGCACTTTATTATTATTGACTTTTATATGATATTGTACAAGGGTGGAGTTTAGTTAGTTGGGGTAGATGGCAGTAGTTATAGACACATTGTTGCGCGAGTATTTACATGATATAGAGGTATCGTAATACCATTAAAATAGCAATTAATATTATGTTAATTGTAAGAAATTTGATATTTTATTAAAGATAAATTATAGATCTTTGTCACTCTAATAACAATTTTTCGAAATTTTATCTGACATTTGCGTAAAATTAGTCTCTATATACGCATATTATAAGGCAATAAAATAAAAAAATGCGATAAAAATTTAAAAAATTGTCATTAGAGACGAAAAGAGACAAGCTTAAACTATTTGATACAACTTTTCTTATTTCGAAAATATATTGTTTTAAGATGATTTTAAGGGTACAAACGAACAGCTTTTTCGCGTATTTCAACGACTGGTAGTGAACCCCCTTAAATACCGGGATAAAATAGAATCCAAAAATGAGAATTAGCTTAAACTTTTTTGCGAATCGTTAATTTTTATTAATCTAAACACATACCTACATATGCTGGAAACTGTATTGATTTCCTTTCCTATTGTTCTATTTACTTTTTTCTTTTAAATACGATACTCTTATTAATTTGCAATGATTAGTTCTTTGACACTGACATTTATCTGTTAATTACATACATTTGAATAACTGTGCAACCAAGGAGTTTTGTTTGTTTAAAGCATAGGCTCCGGGATTTAAATTATAGATAATTTTATAAATTTATCCATAAAATATACTACTGAAAAAGTATTTATGCAAATCTATAGAAAATTTAATAATCTTTAACTTTCATAATAATATTAATCTCGAAAAAATAACATTTAAAGGTATTTTCGAAGAAAAACTATTTTGAGCTTCTAGTAAAGTGCCATTTCTGTTAATCCGATTTACACCAAAATTTAATGGGCTCTTTCTATTACAGAAAAAGTTCGAAATATAAGGTTTCAAAATTTTCTAAATGATAGTATTTGAGTTAGAGTGGAGGATCCACACATACACACAGACGTCATCGTGAAAAAATTAAAATTGGATTCTAGGGACCTTAAAACGTGGTCATTTACCAAAATCTCGATATGCGATTTTTAGCACGATACCTATACCTCCCTTACCAAGGGTAGCGGGAGGTAAAAAATTAGTGGTTGAATTTAATTGCCAGGGGGGGCAAGCCCCCCCCCTAAACGGCGCCAATGATTAACAACAGAGATAAAACAACACAAGTCAAATGCGCGTTAATCACCCTTAATCATTGTTCATACTAGCAGCTAAAATGTTTTTTACCATACCTTGCATTTATCTTCGGAGATTTTAGCGTGTATTTCTTGTAGTATCTTACAGAGTATTTTTAGTGTCAAAGAAATGGGTGATGTAGAACCATAGTGTTGCAGGAGAGTGACTCTGGCTGCAGGAAACTGCATTTGCCATGAGGATGATTGTGAACCAATGGCTACCAAGTACATACCCTGAAAACATAGAATTAAGGGTTTTAAATAAATATATTGTTGCTTATGGTAGATATGATTATAGGCAGATCTCTGTACGTGTATATATTATATTTTACTAATGGAGTAATACCAATTACCAGATCATTTGTAATGTTATATGTACTGACATGTCTGTTATGTAAGTTGTATATTAGTAAGGATATTTTAAATAACATTAAACAAGCAGGTGATCTTTTTCTAGACTTCCCTTTGAAGATGCTTTGTGTGGTAGGCAGAATTTTTAATTTTTTGCCTTACTTAAAGGTGACGGAAGGTATTGCCTGGTCAAAAAATTCGGTGGTGAGTTTTTGATAAATAAGCATGTTTTAAGGTCCCTAGAATATGATGTTACTATTTTTACGATGATGTCTGTATGTGTGTGTGTAATAAAATTTTCCTCTTCGATAGCTCTTATACTACAATTCCAAAATTTATAATTCTTACGTATTCTTCTTCATTACTTCCATATGAGGAGCTGATTAGATTTTGGTTATAATTGGTGAACCGAAAGTACCCTCAGTTTTTCTTGAAAAAAAGATGTTAAATATCATTTTTTCACATTTAATGTTATTATAAATATTAAAGAAAATTGTATTCTCTATACGATTTTACTGCATTTTATAATTCATATTAAATGGAAATAGAGTTAAAAAATCTGATATGGCCAGCACATTACCTTCCGTCAGTTCTATGTATTTTGTACAAATTCCATACAGCAAGTTTCTATATTTCCAGTAAAATTATAACACAAACATACTGTCAATTTTACTTGATACTGACATTTGTCAATCAGAATTTTCTTAGGGCCGGTATTTCCACCTCCGTATAAAGTTCAGGATAACTATCCGTCAGATAAATGATAAAATATCGCATCGAAATAAAAGCATAAATGATATAAATTATATTGAATGTCATTTTTTGATGCGATATTGTTTATTTATCCGACAGATGTTATCCAGCGCTTTATCCGAAGATGGAAATACAGGCCCTTGATATAGTAGATGTTTCCATGGTTATAACACAGCTGACTGCTTTTTGAAATTTAATTTCTTTATAATTTTTTAACTCTATATCCATTCAATATAAAGTATAAAATGTAAACAAATCGCATAGAGAATAAAACATTCTTTATTATTTATAATAACATTAAATATGAAAAAATGATATTTAACAGCGTTTTTTCAAGAAAAACTGATTAAATCTTCAAATTAGTGTACTTCCGGTCGACCAGTTATACCCAAAATCTAATCAGCTCTTCATATGGATGTAAAGAAAAGAAATACGCAAAAATTATAATGTTTGGTAAGGTGGTATTGGAGTTATGCGATCTGAAAGAATCGTCACACATACATACATACACACATACATACATACATCCATCCATACATACATATATACATACATACATACATACATACATACATACATACATACATACAAACATCATCGTAAAATTAGTAAAACCGTATTCTAGAGACCCTAAAACGTGCTTTTTCATTAAAAACTCATCATCGAATTTTTGAGTAAAGACAATACCTTCCTTGCCTAAAGGTGACGGAAGGTAAAAATTATAAAGAAATTAAATTTCATAAATTAGTCAGCTATGCTATAACTATAGAAAAAGCTACTATATTAAGAAAATTTTGATTGAAAGATGTCAGTGTCAAATGCAATTGACATATTCGTTGTATATTTAAGCGTTTTTTATTCAAGTAACCGGGTTGCATATGGTTAACCGCACGTAACCGGTGTGAATAAAATATGCCCGGTTACTACAGACGTTTTTGTCAAATTAGTTATTTGACATTTGTCAAATATTTATCTTGTTGATAGTGTGGTACATTTAATTAATTGTAATGATGGAATAAAACATATTTTGACAAAAAATGTTAGATTCCATTTTTATTTTTACTAAAAATTGCCTACCTGCCAAAATTTCAGTATTTTCACAGCTAGACAAGGATAGCAATAGTAACCTGACATGTAACTGCCCAGCATACCGCGGTTACATGTTTGACGTAACTGCAAGTAACCGGTATACTGAATAAAATGCGGTTACCATGTAAGGTAACCAGTCTGAATAAAAAACGCCTTTTGTGTTATAATTTTACTGGAAATATAGGAGCTTTTGCTATAAATTTTCTGTATGGAATTTGCATAAAATACATGCAACTGCCGGAAGGTAAAGTACAAGAAATATAATCTTTAGCAAGGAACTTTCTGTATGAAATTTGTACAAAATACATAGAACTGACGGAAGGTAATGTGCTGGCCACATCAGATTTTTTTATATTAAAGCAAAGAAAATGAAATTGTGCATGACCTCTTTCGTAAACCAGGACAGAGTATATCTTTAGAAATCTTTACAGTTGTCCATATTTCCAAATTTAAAACTAATTTGTCAATTTTGAAATAAAAGGAAAAATTACCGAAAGGAAGTATGTATTTCAAAATAAATTTCTAAATACAATAATATCCATTGCCAATACGGAAAGGTTACAATTTTTTGGCACACAACCTCATAAAAATAGAATAATATTCTTATTATATTGCCAGTTTCAGTTACAATATTACTCAACTTGAGCAATTTATCTCAACATTCTCAACACTGATTTTTCTTCAACCCACAGGTCTTGTGATGTACACAACGTAACCAAAACGTGATTTAGACAGTCTTGTGACTAGACTATTGCCAAGAGCTAAAAATACCTGACAAATGAAACTGAAAGGACCGCTGTATAAAATGTAGAATCACAGTTTCTTGGCGCAATTTGTGAAAACTTGTAAACAAAATAATAAAAAATACTGGAGACAAGCATTTAGCAGAATATATTTACGTAATAGAGCTGTATAAATAGCTTGAATGCACTCAGATGCATATATTTTGGCGCCGAGTATTAATAAATGTCGGTTAGTGAGGAAGATTTACAGAATGTTATGATTTGAAACGAATAATATATGTATCAATAAGTTTTCGAAAGATTTGGACATTTCGTATTATTTATTTAAGTACGGTAGGGTATTGACAGAAAACAAAATTTTCCAAAAAATATATTTTTATACATACATACATACATAAAATCACGCATTTCCCACTTAGTGGGTTAGCACAAACCCGAAAGAATAACAATAACATCATCCAAAAAAAAATCAGTCTCTCTTTCAACAACATTCGTACTAACCTGACATCATAGGTACAACATAAATATTCCTCACTCTTAACATATTAAAGTGACCGATTTTCGGTAGCGAAATACCGCATCCGGACCACAATAATAGTTACGAAACAATCACCCTTCGCCACACATTCCTGTCTAAGCACACTTTTTTCGCCTCAGCCACATTCATAATCGCTTTCATACACGCTCTTCTTCTCTTCCCACTCGGAAACTTTATCTCTTTTAGTACCTTCTCAATCACATCCATCCACTTACACACTGGACGGACACACAATCGAACACCCTCAATTTCACCAAGATATACACGCTTTACAAGCCGTTCACTCTTCATTCTCTCCACATGACCAAACCATCTCAACTGGCTCATTCCTACTCTCTTAACAACATTCTTCCTAACCATACATTCTTCATACACCAAATTATTCCTCACGCGATCCCGTCTTACATATCCACATACTCCACGTAAATACCTCATTTCCACGGCAGTCACTCTCTTTTTGTGCTTTCCCGTCCATGCCCAACATTCACTTCCATACATCAAAGCAGGCACTAGCACTCCATTATACACACTTAAACGAGCTTCTCTAGACACGTTTACGTTTCGAGCAAACGTACCCAGAGCACCCATTACCTTACACCCCGCACTCACTCTCCTTTCAATTTCTCTATCAATTCGCCCATCCCTTGACATCATATTACCCAAATATACAAACTCATTCACTTGCTTCAGTTTCACTCCATCCACCAACACATTGCACATAGTCACCAATTTACTCCTTTCAAATACTAACACCTTGGATTTATCAACATTCAACTCCAGATTCATACTTCTTCCAACTACATGTATTCTCTCTATCATTCTTCTGAGTTGCTCTTCATTTTCACCTAAAACAACTACATCATCCGCATACGCTAACGCAGGCACAATACTTCCACCAATTTGTACACCATCCATTTCACTCAATGCTCTCCGCAACAACACATCCATATACAAATTAAACAACCACGGAGACATACCACAGCCCTGTTTCACACCAACATTTATACGAAACCAATTTTTTTTTTACCATTTTTATTGTTTTTCGAAATACTCTCCTTTTAACGTAATACATGATAAATGTTTATAATAACATAATTATTTCATCTAGCTTCTGAAATAAATTTATGTTAGAAAATAGTTTCAAAATTCTTTTTAAAATGTAGAACATTTGCCAAATGTTTGTAATTTAATTATTTTGTTTATATTTATGCTTAGTTTAACTTTAAATTAATAGTTATCATAAATATCTTTTATTTTCAAATAGAAAATTCGAGCATATATTCTACAAAGTTTATTTAATAAACATTGACAGTATCGTATCGAAACATAATATCAAATGAGTTGTTTAATATTACCTACTGTAAAATTTTGATACGATTTGTAACTGTAAAAAATCTGATGTGGCCAACACATAACCTCTCGCCAGATATTTTACCTGGTTGTACGCATAAAACGAAAAATATTTTTAATACAATTACATATATTCATGTCTCACTACAAAATAATTCTCACATATATTTGCAAAATCTATGGGATATTTTAAAATAAATTGTGTACAATACTTACATTTTCTTTATATTCAATATCCTGAAATTTTCTTTTTCTACTTTCCTTTTCTTTTTCTTTATATTCGTCATTTTTTCGAAAATTCCTTTTACATTCTTTTTTACGTATATCTTTTGCGTTGTTGAATTTTTTTTATTTTCATAATCTTCATAATAATATACAAATATTTTTGACAGAGGCATACAAATATTTTTGACAGTGACATTTATATGTCAATTAGAAACATTTGAATTTCTTGCCTTGTAGTAGTTTGATCTGAGATTTTTTACATCAAATTATTTTATATGCCTTTCTTTATCTCTAAATCTATAGAAGATATAATAATGAATTTATATTTATCGAATAAAGAATTTAACGTTCTTTAATATACCTAAGTATTTACATAAATTTTCGATAAATAATATTTAGACGATTTTTTTCTTGTAACTACTACTTCCGGTTGTCCAATTGTTACCAAAACTGACTGGACTCTTCCCATTATTGTTAGATTGAGGAATCCGTAGTTAAAAATGTCTTAAGTCTCATAGTATTTGAGATATAGTGAATCCAACATCCACACACACATCCCCACACACACACACACACACATACGGACATCATCGTAAAAATGTTATAATCGGATACTAGGGACCTTAAAACGTGCTTATTCATTAAAATCTGGATATGCGATTTTTAGCATGAATACAATACCTCTCTTAGCGAGAGGTAAAAATAAAAACACATTTTTGTTGATTAATATAATTTACCGGTTTCAGGATATTATTCCATTGTTTACATGTACAAAAGTAGGCTGGTAACTAAGTAATAACTGTATCTGTATGGTAATATTATTACCTTACTGACTTGTCAACAACGGTCTACAAAATGAAAATAAAATAAAATGAAAATAAAATAAAATGAAAATATAATGCTCTTCATTAATACATACAGGTAACGTTAGCCTATCGTTCTAAATACGGTCTACTTTATTCTAAAGTAATAAACATGTGGAACAAAGCACATAATTTGAATATTTGTCATATTGACATATGTCAAAATAATTGTTCTGTTAACCATAGCAATCTGAAAGTAGCGTTAATGAGAGAATTTCAAAAAATTGTATTTATCAATAATGTACTAATTTTCTGAAACCGATAAACTATTGAACAAACCACGGATGTTATTAATCATAACAAGCCTTAGATGTCTTAAAATCCTCGCTCTACGAGCTCGGATTTCAAACCGACATCTTCGGCAGTTATGATATGCATAACATTCCTAGGTATGTTAATAGCTATTATCTATTGGAATCGGTTTATTGTAGGCCTCTTTTATACATATTCATTTTTCCCCCTGTAGGAATATTATCACGGCTTATTACCCATTTCTGGGTGTGCCAATCCGCGTTTATCTTGTAATAATTATAAAGTTTAATTCTGTACCGTAGGTCAGGTCCGGGTTCGCTTTTTGGCATTAATCTATGTATTATTTCGAAATAGACTAACTCAGAATACATTTGCTTGTTGTGTAGTACAAACAAATTTGATATCAGTCCAAATACAATTAGATAAAATTAGTTTTGAAATGTATTTAATTGTCTTTTGTATATAATGTTCATAGACAATTTTCTATCAAAGCAAAATCAATTGTCAAACGGTTACATTATTGTAATCAACTGTTTTCATTATTGTAATCAATATTTTAAATTCAATCGCTTGTTTTATAGTTCAGATGGCCCAAATTCGAATCTGACCGAAGTCAAGCCTGTGAGGTGACGCCTGGCAAGCAACTCCAACCTATCAATAATTTTTGGAGCTGTTTTCAAAAATGTTTCAGACAAATATTGTAATAGAAAGTTTATGGATTTTAAAAATATTTTATTTTCGAAAATCGATGGGGTGGTTTTCAAAATATCTTGTTTTGAAATTTTTGATTGGTCGCCATTTTATTATTTGATGAAATAGAAAATAATTGTAAATACAAGTGTTTTAGAGAACC
Source organism: Harpalus rubripes (assembly GCA_963082715.1). Classification (NCBI taxonomy): domain Eukaryota; kingdom Metazoa; phylum Arthropoda; class Insecta; order Coleoptera; family Carabidae; genus Harpalus; species Harpalus rubripes. The sequence continues at coordinate 1,747,662 of OY720459.1, read as the reverse complement.
GAAAGCAAATGCTGAAAGTTTTTGTATTTTTTAAATATTCCTTAAAATAAGGGAGTTATGACGATTTTTCGAAAAACAAGAGAACGCCAATAACTATGAACTGGGGCTCCAAATCAAAAATTTGAGCTAAGAAAAGATGTTTGTTTTAATGAATTCTATCTACCATTTTCGGGTGTAACGACTTAGTATTAACACCCTGTATACTGGGTGTTGCATTACGGCTCGGCGAGAATTGTTTGTCTTTTTTCAAATGGAACACCCTATATATTTTCATACATTTTGAATTGTATTTTATTCACCTATACGGACATATGAATTTTGTTTTAGTTTTCTGAGGGGTTGCCAAGTTATTCCGTTTTTTCTGTAAAAAAGACGTAATACACGCATTGCTTTATAAAGGCGTACTAAAGTTATTTTAATAGTAAAAATCTGGTGTGGCCAACACAATACCTCCCACCATTTACAGCCCTTAGTTAATCCTTATTTTTAGATTAGCGAATTTTACTCTAATTTTTACAATTTATTTCTTAAAATATAGTCTAGTCTAATCCAAGTATCTACCTTTTTTAAAACCCACAACAGGATTAAATCCTAATTACAGAGTGGGTTCACATTCCCACACATCCATGCCTTAGTGGGATTCGAACCCAGAGCCCCGAGATCACTCGCGACATGAGGCGTTGCTCTAACCATTAAGCCACCGGAGCTATAATAAAATTCACTAATCCAAAAATGCTTAAACATTTTTGTGAATCGTTAATTTTTATTAATCTAATTACATACCTACATACTTATGCTGGAAACTGTATTGAATTCCTTTTCTGTTGTTCTATTTACTTTTTGTTTTTAAAACGTTACTAATATTATTTTGAAATGATTAGTTCTTTGACAGTGATATTTATCTGTCAGTTACATACATTCGAATAACTGAGTTTTGTTTGTTTAAAGCGTAGGCTCTGGGATTTCAATTATAGATAATTTTATAAATTTATTCATAAAATATATAGAAAAAGTATTAATGCAAATCTATAGAAAATTTAATAAGCTTTAATTTTTATAATAACATTAATCTCGTAAAAATAATATTTAAAGGTATTTTTCGAAGAAAAACTATTTTGAGCTTCTAGTAAAGTAGTATTTTCGGTTATCAGATTTTCACCAAAATCTAATGGGCTCTTTCCATAACAGAAAAAGATTTCAAAATTTTCTGAATGATCGTATTTGAGTTAGAGTGGAGAATCCATACACACATACATACACACAGACATCATCGTAAAATGTTAAAATTGGATTCTAGAGACCTTGAAACGGGCTTATTTACCAAAATCTCAATATGATGTGTTCAAAATTAATGAAACTATTTTATACACATATCCCATATTTTTGTCATACGCTGATCTAATGTATTTCGTATAAAGTAAAAATATGGTATTATGTAACATTTATTTCTGAGTAACTTTCTTCAAATTACCTTTTTTCAAAAATGATAAATAAAGGAGTTATTCAATAATTTATGAATCAATAATTCCAATACAATATCGCTATAGCCACCTGTTGACAATAATTATAAACAAATGGTGACATTTGTTGAATATAATATAATTGATTTTCAAAAATTGTTATCTGAAAACTGGGGCATTAAATGGAAAAATGTTTCAAATATAATTTGTTCAAAATATTCTATTTTAATTATTTATGTATTAATCTTAATTATATAGGTACTATATTTGAAGATATAAATGCTTAGATAAATTCAAAATTTTCTCAAGAACTATAAATAAATAAAATAAAGTATTTATTAAAACATATTTAAAATTAAATAATAAATAGAGTTTGTTACAAAATTTATACTGTAAAAAAATTAATTTGCGAAAAATAAATATATTTTAAGTTTTTTCATTATCTCTGAAATTAAAGCAAAAATAAAAAAAAATTTCAACAAAACTATCCTTTATTTTTAATTACAAATCTTTTTTATTATGACAAACATAGTCGAAATATTTTTAGTTTAGTCAGAAAATGGATTTTTTCAATATTGTTAATATGAAAACAATACTGCTGCTGTAATCTATGGTGAAAATTATGAACTACATTTTACTGTAGAATTTACTGTAGAATTAATATAAAATTCTGAACATAAGAATATAAATAACAAACATTTGGCATATTTGGATTTTTTTTATTTACTAAAATTTCATTATATTATTATTATTATTATTATTATTATTGTATCATTCAAAACTGTTAATAATTTTTTTTAATCTATTAATAATTTTCAAATAAATGTTTGTTAAAAATGCTTGTAGTATCGAAAAAATCGATAAAACGATTTATTTTATGCTGAATCAACCAATTGTGATATTAGTTCTGGCATCTTTTAGGAAAATTATGAACTAATATTTTTATAAACTTTATAAACAAATGTGTTTTAAATAATTTTATTAATATTTTTGAATATATTCTTTAGTTTTATGTATTAAAAAATAATAACAACTCATATTTTTTTAATTGTTATTAACAATAATTATAACCTATAAAAAGAAATGACAGCTGATGAATAAACAAATACACATGATTGGAACAAAATATCAAAACTAATTTGGACAGCTTTTAATTTAATACAAGCTGATATTTTAGTAAGTAAACTTTTGTTTAAACAATAAATACGGAAATATATTTAATTTCAGATATTGAAACCAGTTTCAAAAGTTTTAAGTAAATAAATTTGTTTCGAATGAATACAAACTAGAAAAATCGGTTTGGAAAGAGGTCCAATTATAAAAACCGGTTATTTTAACCAGTTTTGAAGTGAACTCGTTACAAAAACCGGTTGTGAGAACTTGTTTTTATATACAACAAATTTATTAAGTATTGTATGGCTAGAATTATTCCATATTTAGTAATAAACAATTTTGATTCATCATATACATTTTTGCAAGAGTCCTGCAGCGTACAATATCCCTGAAACCAAATTGGTATAACAATATTTTATGTAATATAACATTAAGGTACGTATATTTATATATAATAATCATTATTATTGTATATATATTATTCACAGAACTGCAAATCAGCTGATTACACTATACAACTATAAATGCAAACATTACAAATGTTTGGAGCTGTCCAGCGAAGAATACAGTTGCTTAAGGGATGAAATATCACAGGATTAAACTACAGGGGTAGATTTTTATGTGGACAAAAACTGTGAGACGAAACAAAGAAGACAAAACATAAATAGATGACAATAGACAAGAAAATGTGATGAATAACCTTGACCATAAACTAGACAAATAATTATTGTATTAATTTAGTATTTTAGTACAAGTATTTAGTATTATTTTATTCAGTGATTCAAGCTGAAACTGTTGATGTATAATTTATTATTATTTAATGAAAATTTTGTACTGAAAATTGCAAATGAAAAAAATCCAAGTATGTCAAATGAAATGTATAAGATATTAGCGATATATTATTGTTATAGTTTATTAATTTTATATTTTTATACTCAGAATTTTATGCTGATTCTTTTCGTATATAACAAATTAAGCTTTTATGAAAATTTAGCTAAGAAAAATCAAGATAAACAATTTTAAGTGTCATGTCAATGTTATTAATAATATTTTTTATTTATTTTGTATTAAATGTTTATTTCTATAAACTATATTATTAGAACAATATTTTTAATAAGTTATAGGTAATAATTATTATTTATAATATTCATAAACAATTAAATAGTTTCTTTAATATATACTTGTATAATGTAGTAACAAAATATGGTATTTATTTAATAAAAAATGGATAATATATACAATATTATATTTATTAAACCTTTATAATACAAATAATAACAATATTTAATTGAAAAATTATAGTACATTGTCACATTCAATAAATTCCAATATTTATTTGTTGGTATTTAGGCGCCAGCGCCTGCTGTATTTCGCATACCACAAATATTTGTTACTAACACACAAAACGTATTCAGGAAATTTTATGCTGGCCAATATTTCAGTTTATCTTCTTTATAAAACAAGTTTGATGCTTTATTTTGTATTTTTTATAAACTATTGTCTTATATTTCTTGAAATACATATAAATTTTAGCCCAAAAAGCTATTAAAAGCTTTTTAAAAGCAAAAATTTTTAATTACGGTTCTGGTTGTCGTCAAGGTAAAATATGTCTATTAATCAGGTGGCGACATCATGTGCCTCAATAAAGTAACAATAATAAAATTAGCAACAAATTTTATATTAATTCTACAGTAAAATGTAGTTCATAATTTTCATCATAGATTACAGCAGCAGTATTGTTTTCATATTAACAATATTGAAAAAATCCATTTTCTGACTAAACTAAAAATATTTCGACTATGTTTGTCATAATAAAAAAGATTTGTAATTAAAAATAAAGGATAGTTTTGTTGAAACTTTTTTTTATTTTTGCTTTAATTTCGGAGATACTGAAAAAAACTTAAAATAAATTTATTTTTCGCAAATTAATTTTTTTACAGTATAAATTTTGTAACAAACTCTATTTATTATTTAATTTTAAATATGTTTTAATAAATAATTTATTTTATTTATTTATAGTTCTTGAAAAAATGATTAATTTATCTAAGCATTTATATCTCCAAATATAGTAACTATATAATTAAGATTAATACATAAATAATTAAAATAGAATATTTTGAACAAATTATATTTGAAACATTTTTCCATTTAACGCCCCAGTTTTCAGATAACAATTTTTGAAAATCAATTATATTATATTCAACAAATGTCACCATTTGTTTATAATTATTGTCAACAGGTGGCTATACCGATATTGTATTGGAATTATTGATTCATAAATTATTGAATAACGCCTTTATTTCTCATTTTTGAAAAAAGTTAATTTGAAGAAAGTTACTCAGAAATAAATGTTACATAATATCATATTTTTACTTCATACGAAATACATTAGATCAGCATATGGCAAACATATGGGATATGTGTATAAAATATTTTAATTAATAAAAAATATTAATTAAATTAAATGTATCCTATCTTATGGCGAATTTTACGAGGAATCCAATGCCGCAAAGTACAACTCGATATCCGATTTTGTTTCCAAGATATTGAATTTTAAATAAATATTTTGGTTATAAAGTCGTTCAAATGCCCAAACTTAGACTTTAAAAATCAAATGCAGTTAAACTAAAAACAATTAAGACTTTTTAATAATCTAAAATAATTAAATCTGGTGTGGCCAACACAATACCTCCCGCCATTTGCAGCCCGCGTCATAATAAGTTAATCCTTATTTTCGGATTAGCGAATTATACTCTAATTTTAACAGTTTATTTCTTAAAATATAGTCGAATCCAAGTAACTGCCTTTTTTAAAGCCCTCAACAGGATTAAATCCCAATTACAGAGTGGGTTCACATTCACACACATCCATGCCTTAGTGGATTCGAACCCAGGGCCCCGAGGGCACTCATGACATGAGACGTTGCTCAAACCATTGAGTCACCGGAGCTATAATAAAATGAAGATTAAATTTTAAATACCGGGATAGAATAGAATTCACTAATCGAAAATATATAGAAAAAGTATTAATGTAAATCTATAAAAAATTTAGTACTCTTTAATTTTTATAATAACATTAATCTCGAAAAAATAATATTATAGGTATTTTTCGAAGAAAAACTATGTATTTTGAGCTTCTAGTAAAGTGCCATTTCTGGTTATACGATTTTCACCAAAATCTAATGGGCTCTTTCCTCCATGACAGAAAAAGTTCGAAATACAAGGTTTCAAAATTTTCTGAATGATAGTATTTGAGTTAGAGTGGAGGATCCACACACACATACACACACACATACATACATACACATAAATATTATCGAGAAAATGTTAAAATTTGATTCTAGGGACCTTAATACGTGGTCATTTACCAAAATATCGATATTTGCGATTTTTAGCACGATCCCTATACCTCCCTTACCAAGGGTAGCGGGAGGTAGAAATTAAGAAATTTTTTTTCTGTACAACTATAACTATACTCTGTTCTCATACAATTTTATAAAATATATAATTATACAGGGTGTTCAATAAAGCGAATCAAATTTACTGAATTTCAAATGACTATAACTCGTCATTTTCAAATGGAACACCCTATATTTTATTATTTAGTTGTGTTTCTTTTCGTGTTATCTTTCTATGTTATTAAAGGTATCCTATGCCTAAAACCAATAATTTCGGAGTTATACACCATTTTTGTGTTAATTTAATAAAATTAAACCTAGTATGCTATGGAAATTGTGTTTTTAAGAAAAAACAATTGCAATCATGTATAGTAGTTTGCATTAACCAACAAATAAAAATATTTATTATTAATATTAATGCGATTATACCGTGTTCCATTTAAGCCTTTCAGTATTGCGGAGGATAGGGAATAGTTTCGACCTCTCTGATTGGCTGAAATTTGAGATAAGAAACAAGTTTACTCAATGTAATGTCGGCTACTTCAGATTTGCGCTGTTGCCAGCTCCATCTACTGAATGGCTTAAATGGAATAGTGTATAGGTATTAATAGTTCTTCTTGTGAAAAATCATATTAATAAATTATTAAAAACGGAATAATTTGGCAACGCCGCAGAAAACTAAAACAAAATTAATATGTCTGTATAGGAGAATAACATACAATTCAAAATATATGAAAATATATAAGATGTTCCATATGAAAAAAGACAAACAATTCTCGCCGAGCCGTAATGCAACATCCAGTATATATGAAAATAATTTTCTTACCGTACTGGCAGCTTTGTATATTATAGACCCTTGATAGTGCGTCAAATGTCCACTATTGGGTACGGCAGCACTTCTAGGCCAACAATCTGTCCCTACACCCAAAAGTAGGTGTACTTGAACATCTCCAGATCTTCCGGGTATATGGAACCCTAACCGGATTCGAATACCGGAAGGGGAATCCACAATGGCTAGCCGGAAGTCGCGCGGGTCGGGGAAACTCGATGAAGAAGCTGAAAGAAAAAAAAAACAGGTCTTAGGAAACTTGGGCACACAAATCTATCGTGGAGAGGGCCCTTTATTCTCAGTGTAAACTATTATTCACGAAAGATGACTATTCAAGGTCATTTGTGAGCCGTCTGATATAATATTACTTGCAGATAACTTCATTGCATTTCGTTTGCATAGGCGTGCAACATAAAATATTTATAGACACAATTTAACTGAAAAAATAAGAATAATTCATTTGAAAATTATGTTTCTTTCTAAATAATGCCTTTCTGAGAGTGTTATGTACTTCACTTATGATTCTGCAAAATACAAAAACATAGACTTAACTTATATACCAAGGAATAATAATTTGATTTAAACGTCAACGCCACTGGCTAAATATTAGCACAGAGGGCAGTGTAGTAGATAATTAGGTATCTGTAATCCTACGACATATGTCATTATTATTTATAATGTGTTTGAAAGTAATGGCACTATTTACGTAAATCTCTCACACCACATAAATTAAATAGACATAGCCAAATAATCTTTCTCTTTCTAATACAAAATGTTGCTAAGCTACTGCTATAAAGTGATGTGTATTCTTTCTTCGAACAAATGACCTTGAATAGTCATCTTTCGTGAATAATAGTGTAGTCGTCTTAATGTGCAAATAATTTACACCCTATGAGTGATTGAATTTTGCAACAAATGTGAGTTCGTAAAAATATATCTTGTGGTTTTCTTTTGATACTTGATGTAACCTTTATTGATTTACGATTTACTGTAGCAGTATTATGCGGCAGATAAGAATTATTATACTCTTATCTATGTTTTTTTTATTTCATTTTCTACTGTTGTATTAGGTTTTATAGTTATAATCAAATCATTTTACTAAGTTATTAAGTTTCTGTAGTATAAGACGTAAGACGATATAATCGACATTTTTGTCATGGATTGTATAGAAATAAAGAAAACCGGCAGATAAAAGATAATAATTACAGGAATTATGCTGGAACTGCATATATATTATCTATGAATGTTGTATTATCATTATTATTGTTTTTTACCTCCCAGTACCCTTGGTAAGGGAGCTATAGGGATCGTGTTTAAAATCGCATATCGAGATTTTGGTAAATGAGCACGTTTTAAGGGCCCTAGAATCAAATTTTAACATTTTCACGATGATGTTTGTGTGTATATGTGTGGATCCTCCACTCTAACTTAAATACTATCATTCAGAAAATTTTGAAATATTGTATTTCGAACTTTTTCTATATGGAAAGAACCCATTAGATTTTAGTGAAAATCGGATAACCGGAAATGGCACTTTACTAGAAGCTCAAAATAGTTCTTCTTCGAAAAATACCTTTAAATGTTATTTTTTTCGAGATTAATGTTATTATAAAATTATTATAAGATTATTAAATATTCTATAGATTTGCATTAATACTTTTTCTATATATTTTAAATCCCAGAGTATACGCTTTAAACAAACAAAACGTAGTTATTCAAATGTATGTAACTGACAGATAAATGTCACTAATCATTTCAAAATAATATTAGTAACGTTTTAAAAAGAAAAAAGTAAATAGAACAATAGAAAAGGGATTCAATACAGTTTCCAGCATAAGTAAATATGTAGATACGTATTTAGATTAATAAAAATTAACGATTCACAAAAATGTTTACGCTAATCCTCATTTTTGGATTAGGGAATTCCACGGGTGAATTCTATTCTACCCCGATATTTAAAATTTAATCTTTATTTTCGAATCCCACTAAGGCATGGATGTGTGTGAATGTGAACCCACTCTGTAATTGGGATGTAATCCTGTTGAGGGGTTTAAAAAAGTTACTTTGATTAGATTAGATTATATTTTAAGAAACAAACTGTCAAAATTAGAGTAAAATTCGCTAATCCAAAAATAAGAATTAACTTAATCTTTTTTGTGACTCGGGCTGCAAATGGCGGGAGGCATTGTGTTGGCCACACCAGATTTTTTATATTTACTGATAGTGTTTCCAAAACAGTAGGTCTTATTTACAAATTACTGAACGGTAAGTGATGTGCTTCACTTATCGTTCAGAAGGCGAGACGGTAAATAAATAAAAACAAAAATCAAAGTTTACTTCAAAAATGACACCTAAATTTTTTTAATATGTCAAAATAATTTTCAAATCTTATTTTTCTTTTAAATTTTTTGCGTCGATCGTACAAAAAATAGTATAAGCATCACGAACGTTAAGGAATTACTGATCTCAGACAAAATTTGGACCTTCGATTCACTCAGTCCCCAAACATTGTCTTCGATCGGTAAATTGTCCTTACCGTTCTTAATACTTAATATATTAATTGTCATACCTGATCCATAATAAATCTGCTCCTCTGGTTTGGTATGAAGAATATAGTTCAACGTAGCAGCATCCACCACTTTTCCTGGTGCACCGCAGAGGTAGCTGTCATCCACTTCTTGTGAAGAAGAGGGCCAGGTACCTGCAGCCGCTAAGGCGAGGAGTTCCACAAAACGTTCCTGAATCTTATCCCTGAAAAAATGACTCATCGCCAATATGTTATATTTCAAAAAGAATAGATATTCGTTAGCCCAAAATATTCTAAATTTTCAAAATTATCTCTTTCACCTCACGCTACCATTGATAAGGGAGGTATAGGGATCGTACTAAAAATCGCATATCGAGATTTTGCTAAATGACCACGTTTTAAGGTCCCTAGAATCCAATTTTAACATTTTCACGATGATGTATGTCTGTATGTGTGTGTGGATCCTTTACTCTAACTCAAATACTATCATTCATTTCGAACTTTTCTGTAATGGAAAGAGCCCATTAGATTTTGGTGTAAATCGGATAACGGGAAATTTACGGCAATTTACTAGAAGCTCTAAATATATATATATATATATATATATATATATATATATATATATATATATATATATATATATATACAGGATGTTTTTTTTGAAGGTGTACATAGGAGATTAACATGGGAAATCAGTTTTTTGCAGGCTGTTGCCCCCCGTTTTAACTGACAATAATCGTTTTGGTATCATTAGAAAGATAAAAAAATTCTGCATCAAATGATACATGTACATTAGTCATTATTTTAATTGTAGAAATTAATTTTTAAATATATTC
>OY720459.1:1647500-1732500 GCA_963082715.1 Harpalus rubripes | reverse complement strand
CTGTGTGTGTGTCTGTGTGTGTGTGTGTGTGTGTGTGTGTGTGTGTGTGTGTGTGTGTGTGTGTCTGTGTGTGTGTGTGTGTGTGTGTGTGTGTGTGTGTGTGTGTGTGTGTGTGTGTGTGTGTGCGTGCGTGCGTGCGTGTGTGTGTGTGTGTGTGTGTGTGTGTGTGTGTGTGTGTGTGTGTGTATGTGTGTGTGTGGATCCTCCACTCTAACTCAAATGCTATCATTCAGAAAATTTTGAAACCTTGTATTTCGAACTTTTACTGTAATGGAAAGAGCGCATTAGATTTTGGTGTAAATCGGATAACCGGAAATAGCACTTTACTAGAAGCTCAAAGTAGTTTTTTTTCGAAAAATACCTTTAAATGTTAAAACTTCTTGGTTGCGCAATTATTCAAATGTATGTAACTGACAGATAAATGTCACTGTCAAAGAACTAATCATTTCAAATTAATAACAGTAATGTATTTAAAAGAAAAAAGTAAATAGAACAATAGGAAAGGAAATCAATACAGTTTCCAGCATATGTAAATATGTAGGTATGTAAAATAATTGCGTAGGCTTCCACAGTCTGAGTCATGAGAAATATTCGTTTTCCGGGAATGGACTGTGTCATATTTTGCGTCAAAGCTCAACGTTTCTCCCGCAGTCGTATGAGGCATCTTCAGGAGCAAGGGGGATAGTACTGTCTTAAACAAGGTTACCCGACGTGTCAACCACGCTAGAGGCCGAGTTTAAGCAACAAGAGGGGGAGACTCAGTTTACAAGGTTACCCGACCTGTCACGTGGTTTATTTGGCCTCTAGCGTGGTTTACACGTCGGGTAATCTTGTAAACTGAGTCTCCTCCCCTTGTGGCTTAAACTCGGCCTCTAGCGTGGTTGACACGTCGGGTAACCTTGTTTAAGACAGTACTATCCCCCTTGCTCCTGAAGATGCCCCATTCGACTGCGGGCGAAACGTTGAGCTCTGACTCAAAATATGACACAGTCCATTCCCGGAAAACGAATATTTCTCATGTAGGTATGTATTTAGATTAGTGAAAATTAACGATTCGCAAAAAAGTTTAAGCTAATTCTCATTTTTGGATTAGTGAATTCTATTTTATCCTGGTATTTAAAATTTAATCTTCATTTTATTATCAAAAAAGGTAGTTACTTGGATTAAACTATATATTAAGAAATAAACTGCCAACATTAGAGTAAAATTCGTTAATCCAAAAATAAGGATTAACTTAATCTTTTTTGTGACTCGAGTGGTTAATGGCGGGAGGTATTGTGTTGGCCACACCAGATTTTTATATATGTGCACCAAGTTTCAAAATTGTCTAAAGCTTGATACAGATTGTGTAAAAGATTATTTAAAAATGAGCTGGTAACAAATATTTAATTTTATGACGGGTATATCTGTCTTTCCCGGTTCATAAACCCAAAAGCGGGTACTGGGAAAAAAATTATGTTCAAGTTCGAAATCCTCAGACATTTTTACATATGTGCATTAAGTTTCAATATTGTCTAAAGCTTGATACAGTTCTTGTAAAAGATTATTTGAAAAATGATATCAAATAGTTATTAATTAATAAATAAAAAATAAAGGGTATATTAGTCATTCCAGGTTCATAAACCCCAAATTAAGGGTTGGACACTTTTGTACCATACATACTTTGATTCTACGGACTTTTTACCTTCCGTCACCTGTAGGTAAGGAAGGTATTGTCTTTGGTAAAAAAATTCGATGATGACTTTTTAATCAATAATCACGTTTTAGGGTCTCTAGAATACGAATTTACTATTTTTACGACGATGTCTGTATGTGTGTGTGTGTGCGTGTATGTGGATGTATGTGTGCGTGTGTGTGGATGTGTGTGTGTGTAACAAAATTTTCGTCTGCGATAACTCTAATACTACAGTTTCAAAATTTATAATTTTTTCGTATACTTCTTCGTTACATCCATATGAAGAGCTGATTAGATTTTGGTTACAATTGGTCAACCGGAAGTACCATCATTTGAAGATTTTAACAGTTTTTCTTGAAAAAACTATGTTAAATATCATTTTTTCACATTTAATGTTATTATAAATATTAAAGAATATTTTATTCTCTATACGATTTGACTGCATTTTATACTTAATATTAAATGGATATAGAGTTAAAATATTGTAAAGAAATTAAATTTCATAAAGTAGCTATAGCTATGAAAACAGCTATTATATTAAGAAAATTCTGATTGAAGGATGTCAGTGTCTAGTGAAATTGACATAGCGTGTTTGTCTTATAATTTTATTGGAAATATAGGATCTCTTGCTTTCTGTATGAAATTTGTATAAAATACATACAACTGCTATAAGGTAATTTACAAGAAATAATAATAATAAATCTTTTATTTCTGCAGATACATTACACTGTATATAGAAAACGTCACAAAATAATAATTTAAGACATAAATTTTCTGTATGAAATTTGCATAAAATACATGCAGCTGCCGGAAGGTAATGTACAAGAAATAGAATATTTAATTTAGCAAGGAACTTTCCGTATGAAATTTATACAAAATACATAGAACTGACGGGAGGTAATGTGCTGGCCACATCAGATTTTTTACATACGAGATCTGTTAGAAAAGTATCCGACCAATTTTTGGTTTGTTTAGTCCCCTGAATCAAATGTCATCCTGATAAGGATGTTCGTACCTTCTAAGATATCCAGAACTGTTAATGAACTCAGCCCATTGTGTAGCAGTCTTATTTCTAAGTCTAATCCTGGCAAATCCTGGAGATATTCCTTCCGCATCAAACTCCTGGATCTCATAAGAGGGTGCAGGATCATTTGGATACAAGACTGGAGTAGATAAGGTATCCAGGCGGATTAAATATTCTAGGGAAGAATCCTGGAAAGATTAGAAACAAATTAAAAATGTTTAATTTGATAAATATGCAATACTATTCGGATTGGGACCCGCAGAATCCGTTGGCGTCGCTGATGTCGCATGCTATTCTGCGGGTTCCAATATATATATATATATATATATATATATATATATATATATATATATATATATAATAATAATAATAATAATAATAATAATAATAATAATTGTGTAGGCTTCCACAGTCTGAGTCATGAGAAATATTCGTTTTCCAGGAATGGACTGTGTCATATTTTGAGTCAGAGCTCAACGTTTCGCCCGCAGTCGTATGGGGCATCTTCAGGAGCAAGGGGGATAGTACTGTCTTAAACAAGTTTACCCGACGGGTCAACCACGCTAGAGGCCGAGTTTAAGCAACAAGAGGGGGAGACTCAGTTTACAAGGTTACCCGACGTGTAACCCACGCTAGAGGCCAAATAAACCAAGTGACGAAAGGAAGGCCGAGAAGACAGTTATATAATAATCTAAAGATACGGTAGATGAGCAAAGCTAATGAGGACCAATGGGAATCGAGTTCTTAATGGTAGATTGGGCGTGTCGTGTTCCGAGAATCACCGGTTTCCACATGTGGCTCAAGAAATAGCCATCATCCCGATTGATGTTAATAGGATATTTCCATATTTCTAAAGTTTCCATGTATTTACGTCTGTAAAACTCAAGGAGCTTTGCTCATCTACCATATGTTTAGATTAGTATATAACTGCCTTCTCGGCCTTCCTTTCGTCGTTTCGTCACTTGGTTTATTTGGCCTCTAACGTGGTTGACACGTCGGGTAACCTTGTAAACTGAGTCTCCCCCTTCTTGTTGCTTAAACTCGGCCTCTAGCGTGGTTGACACGTCGGGTAACCTTGTTTAAGACAGTACTATCTCCCTTGCTCCTGAAGATGCCCCATACGACTGCGGGCGAAACGTTGAGCTCTGACTCAAAATATGACACAGTCCATTCCCGGAAAACGAATATTTCTCATATGTATGTATATTTATTTGTAACTTACTTTACATGTATTGTCGTTTAAATTTACTAAAAATTTGGAGGAAAATCTGGGGTCTAAGTTTCCTACAGCACATAGTAGTCTTTGAATGAGTCGTTCGACAGTAGAAGTCACTTGAAACCAGGAAGTATCTGAAAAAGGCATCCTGATATCAGTCTTGTATATGTAAATATTTTTGGCAATAAATTATCTTCTACACAGATATCTTTTGATGTTCCCGGTACATAACTGTTACTTATTACCTCCCGTCATACCGTAGGTAAGGGAGGTAATGTAATCGTGCCAAAAATTCGATGGCGAGTTTTCAGTAAATAAGCACGAATTAGGGTCCCCACAACACGTTTTTACTATTTTTACGATGATGTGTGTGTGTGTGTGTGTGTGTGTGTGTGTGTGTGTGTGTGTCTGTGTGTGTGTGTGCGTGCGTGTGTGCGTGCGTGCGTGTGTGCGTCTGTGCGTGTGTGCGTGTGTGCGTGTGTGCGTGTGTGTGTGTGTGTGTGTGTGTGTGTGTGTGTGTGTGTGTAACAAAAATTTCGTCTGCGATAACTCTAATACTACAATTTCAATTTCGCATTCTTCTTCGTTACACCCATATGAAGAGCTGATTAGATTTGGGTTACAATTGGTCAACCGGAAGTACCATCATTTGTAGATTTTAACAGTTTTTCTTGAAAAAACGCAGTTAAATATAATTTTTTCACATTTAATGTTATTATATATATTAAAGAATATTTTATTCTCTATACGATTTGACTACATTTTATATTTAATATTAAATGGATATAGAGTTAAAAAATTATAAAGAAATTAAATTTCATAAAGTAGCCATAGCTGTGGAAACAGCTACGATATTAAGAAAATTCTGATTGAAAGATGTCAGTGTCAAGTGAATTTGACATAGTGTGTTTGTCTTATAATTTTACTGGAAATATAGGATCTTTTGCTATAAATTTTCTGTATGGAATTTGCATAAAATACATGCAACTGCCGGAAGGTAATGTACAAGAAATAGAATCTTTAGTAAGGAACTTTCTATATGAAATTTGTACAAATTACATAGAACTGACGGAAGGTAATGTGCTGGCCACATCAGATTTTTTAATTTTGAATTGAAATATTTAATCAATAAATAATATATTTTATGTAGATTTAAGAAACGATATAATTTATATTTGTAAGTTATATAAATAAAAGATGTAATGATTAAGATTACATCTGTACTGATGACATGTATGATAAAAAAATATTAGTGGATTCCTAATTATGTATGTTAATTGTGTATCTCTCAATTAATAATATTTGATAAACGAATTTTTCAAGCCACATGAAAAAAATTCAATGTAAATACTAGATAATTATTGCATAAATTTACGTATTACATAAATCAAATGTTATCTAACACGTTTACAAATATTTGTCAGACTTTGAAGCAACAAAAAAAAATGAGTCATTATTATATTATATTACATAAAATAAAATATACATTGGGTACATTTTTCCTTGAAAAAATTATATAATTTGAAAATTATATTGTTTACTTTCATATAATAGTATAATTCTAGCTATTATATATAAAATATATGAATTATTTTCTTTTTTTGTTGCAAGGTAATGTAGTACCTCCCAAACCCTGCAAATACAATAAAATATTGTGTTACATTTTTCAGCTGTCTGAATAAAATTTCAGAGAGAAATGAAAAACATAAACAAAAATATGCTGTTGGCCAACATTTTTTGTATACAAACAAATATATCAAGTAAAACATTTGTAATTTACAGATAAAAATTTTAGGCCACTACTGCAAAAAATTGTAAATAAAAAATTTGATATTTATTTATTAATTGAAAGTAACCCATCCATCCCACAGGATCAAGATCCCAATTACGGGGTGGATGCAAAATATGTACAAATACACTTACAATAATCAATGTTTCCACACAAAAAAGAAATGTAGATTAAACATTAAAAAAACAATGAAATAATACTATAATAGCTATTTATGTAATGTGTTTTAAACACGCGACGTGAAAATTATCCTACGGGGCGTAGCCGAGTTGGATAACACGTCTATTTCACGATTTAGCAATGTTTCGCAAGTACGCACAACTTCGACCTACTCATACTGAACATCAACGGTTTTTTCTAACCTACAGAAATTTTTGAATATACAGCCGCTGTTGAGTTATGTATATAGACGCTGTGGAAGTTGGTAGGCGGACAGTTGAACGTGAAATAAATAAACAGTGACATAAATAGTCGAAATAAATAATTAATAAGATCGTATAAATAAATAGTCGTGTTAATTATTAAATAAATAAATAATGGGATTCCACCATTTTTTTTATAATTTCATTAGAAAGTATAAGTAAAACTAAGACTATTGGTGAAAATTCGGTGAAAAAAATTCCTATTAATAAGCGAGTTATGGTCCCCCGAAGTTTGAAAATATAGACGTGACGTCACGAATATGTTCTTATATAAAACTGTTTTCTTCGTGGATCTAAAATGTTCTTGAAATGTATACTATTTTTAAATTATATTTATAAAAAACAAATTAATATTATATGGCAATGTAAAGTCTGCATGCTTTGCAAGTGTATCAAAATTAAGTTTAATGCAAGAAATTTATATTCAAATAAAAACTGTTTGAGAATTGCAGTACTGGACTGGTAGCCACGTGTCCGCTATTTGAATTTGTCTACTTCCATTGGTAGTAGACTCCACCTGCAAACTCGGTATTCGTTATATATTTATAAGTGGTCTTTGAGTCGTCAATCAAAATTATATATATATATATATATATATATATATATATATATATATATATATATATATATATATATATATATATATATATATGTATATATATATATATATATATATATATATATATATATATATATATATATATATATATATATATATATATATATATATATATATATGGATTGCATATGAGTGACGAGCTGCTAAAACAAAAACCCCGTTATTTCCGAAGTATATCAATTATATCATTTTATTTATTTATTTATTAATATTCATTATTAAGCATCTAGATTTACTATTTTTACTTCCTTGTACAAAGTAAAGGAAGTATTGTATTCGCGAAAAATTTAGGTTTTCAGATTTCAATGGAAATATCCAATTTGACCATCCCTGAATCCATTCTGACTAATTTCGTCGTGACGTCTGTACGCATAACTCAAAAACGGTAAGCTGTAGAAAGTTGAAATTTTGTATTTAGGACTTCTATAACATCTAGTTGTGCACCTCCCTTTTTGGGCATTACATAATTTCCAGAAATGGTATATTTGAAGCCTACAATAGATTTTAATGAAAAACTATATTAAAATATAATCCAAAACTTTTCAAATTTGGTATATACGACTTTTATATCAATTGGAATAACATAGCAGATTTTGGTTAAAACAGGTTAACCGGAAGTGCATTATTACCTGAAGTTGTTAACAGTTTTTCTTGAATAAAATGGTTTCATTTTGATTTTAGAAATAAATGCTTCAAATAAGAGTTTTAGAGAATTAAATTCTGCGTCTAGCACATCAAGTATTATTAAATTAGCCCTTTGTATAAGCGAGATATGTAAATTTAAAACTTATATACTTTTTGGTTTTTGTAATGAAGCTTGCTATGGATTAGGACAAAAAATAACAAAAAAATAAAAGTTAATTTCAAATTAAGTCAAATACGTGCAATTTTATAATTGAGGCTATAGTACTTCATATTAGTCTTGCGTACAAGGAAGTCGTGTGGTGTCCACATCAGTTTTTTTACTAATTTAATTCGATTGAGCTGTAATTGACTATTTTTAAGAATAAACGGCGATTTATCCAATTGTGATAAATAATAGAAATTGAATAATAAATTTGAATTATTACTATACTGTTAAATATTTAATCTTCAGCTAAAATTTAAAGTTACGTTATAATGTGGAAATATATTAATTTTATATTTCTTCTGTTTTTATTAGAAATACGTAATATGTTTCAATTCTCCATCATTCTAGCGTGACCCTAAGTGCTTAATTTAATTGGGGAAATTCATAATTTTGTATATATTGTTTCTAGGAACAATTAAAATATAATAATGAGAACATTTTATAAAATTCGTAATAAATAATTATAATAATTACAATTCTTTACACAAAAATTCCTATTTAAAAATGTTGTTATTATGTCTGTTGTATGTCTTTAGGTAAATATTATAAAAAAACACGGAATTTTATAAACATGTAAATAAAAATATTCATATTTACTTTTTCATTTATCAAGACTGTACTAATGAATAATAATAATAATACAATCACATAACACTAATAATTTTAATATGCAATATTACATAACATAACAAAACACAGTAAGAGGGGCCCTGCAAAAATTCGTGGAAAATGTAAAATAGAAAACACATTACGTTTTGGAAATCGCTTTATTACTATCTCTGTACAAAGCAGATTGGCACACCCAGCAATGGGTAATATGAACATGCTTTGAAGATATGTATATAATCTCACCATTTTCTAATTTTTCGTTTTTCTTCAGCATTTGGTCAAAATGCCAATTCAAATTAATAAGTTGATCTCCTGAAAATTTTAATTTTGTATGATGTAGGATTTCTCCTACATGTTTATTATTTTCAAGGTTTTTGAATGGTCCTTCAGACCTGGAGATGGAACCACTTGGTGCTGAACGGGAACCGGAAAGACACGACATCTAAAAGAACAAAAATAAATGAAAATATATAATATGTAGTTTTATTTGAATACTTGCTGTAAGCCAAGCTAAATGTTGGTTTCTGTTCGTTTTTTGTTTTTGTTTATTTTGTTTGTTTTGTTGACAATAAATTCAATGGGCCCGTCCAACTTTTTTGAATTTTTTATATATTACGAAGAATTTAAAAATAGAAATTCCGTATTTTTTGTTTTCTTTTATGCTTAATAACGCTTAAAATAATTATTAAAGTTTTGGCGCGAAAGTTATGACGTTAGCATCACTCTGTCATAAGTAGAGAGAACCGACATATGTTACCAAGAATAAAAATACGTATCCGTTACAAACTGTGATCAAAAATCTTTGGAGCTAATGGTAATAAAGTAAGTCAGATAGTTGTATCATTACAAAATATACCGTGTGGCGCTCGAAATCCGTTACATAAGCATTTAACACGGGAAAACAGTTTTTCCTAGAGCGTTGCTCCCCATATTATTTTAGAAAAAAATTCTTCAAATAAAAGTTGTAGAACATAAAATTCTGCATTTGAATCAATAAGCAAAATTAATTTTGCATGCTTTGTAGCAGCAGAAATTAGGTATGAAAATATCGAAAATCTATTCAAAAGTAGTGATAGCCATGGAATTAACAAAAAGCTTAACAAACAAACGTGTGTTTATCTGTCATAAAAATTTATTTACAATTTAATTTTTTAATAAAGTTATCATGACGTAAAATTCTGAAGCAGAATAATAATTTAATTCTTCTATACTGTTCAAATACTCATTTTTCTGGACAAAAAATCACAATATTTGACATTTAAATCAACACATTTGTTTATATTCTTTCTTTTAATTCCATGGCTAGCAATATTAAACTGAATTTTTTAAAAATTTTATATTCAATTTCTGAAGTTACTAAACATACGAAATGCATTTTGTTTACTGATTTACATGCAGAATTTTATATTCTACAACTTTTATTTGAAGATTTTCTTTCTAAAATAATTTAGGGAGCAACGCGGTAGGAAAAACGGTTTTCCCATGTTAAATGCCTATGTAACGGATTTCGAGCGCCACCCGGTATATATATATATATATATATATATATATATATATATATATATATATATATATATATATATATATATATATATATATATATATATATTTGTTTGATTTACTTACCTACATGAATAGGTATAGGAGTAGTGTTTAATGATAATTTATGTAAAATACTTTAGTATTACACATATATTACACATAGATAAAAATCAGGTAAGTAAAATTAATAATTTTTGCTCGTTTTCATAATCAGGTTAATTATTCGCTTTTAATTAATGTGACTTTAAGGCTTTCTTTAAAATAATATTGAAGGTTATTATACTCCCCAAGTGCTATAATCATAATTAAAATAGTATTTAAGCTATTTTATATTTACATATAAATAAATACAACAATGACAGTATTGATTACAATAATCAAAGCATAATTCATAATAAAAAGTAATCCAACATTTACATTCCTATTTACTAAATGATTACAACAATGACAGTATTGTAATTACAATAATTAAAACATAAATTATAATATATAGTTACTTGTATCACTAGGCCAGAAACTGAACATTTGCGAGACCGAGTTTATTTTGACAGGCCGAGCTGAAAGCGAGGCCTGCAAATACGAGATCTCGCAAAACTGTTTCTGGGCGTGTGATACACAAGATTTTTTGTGCCGACATCTCCATAAATTCTTCGTACATTTCTCTACACTTTATTCTATGTTACATAACCTAAAAAATGAACATATATTTTTATTGGTTTTGCATTGCAAGTTTAATTATAATTACTTACATTTGAGCTTAAAATGCGTAATTATTTTATATCTATTGAAAATATAACGTACAAACATTAGTTATATATATTTTATATACTTTCGCATATTTTTAATGACAGATGACGGAAACTTGACGGAAACTCAATTGTATCACGTGAAGTTAGTTGTAGTTACAAAACAAACGAAACAAATTAGTCCTAAAGTTGGAACTTAATAATTAATCTATACGAGATGTCAGTAATGACAGCATATTATTATTTTTATGACAAAATTTAGTTATTTAAGTTACAACAATTAAAGATTTAGCCCTAAAATTTGTAAACATTTTGCTAATTCTTGTTTTGAAAATAATCTTAAATTGACATATCACCAGATCACTAATGCCAACTCCTTTTGCCGGCCTAGGTCAGCAACAGCGCATTTCTGGACGATTTTGAGTTCTGTAATACTAGTCAAAATGGACGGAGGTACGAAAAATTTATTTAATAAGTAAATTTTATTTTGATCTTAATAAAAAATTACCCGGATATATTAAATATGTGTATGTTAGAGTATGTGTAAAGCCAGTCGTAAATTTATGAGCAAAATATATATGGTCCACTACATTTTCACGGGGTAACTGGACGACTGTAATGACGCTGACGTCACAACATGGCGACCATTTTACGCTGAAAACTTTAATTACATTATTATAGGTATAAAAATAGAAAATATATAGCAATTTTTATTTAGTTTTCATCTATTTATATTGAAAATTCATATGCGACATGTAATTTCTAAAAAGTCGAAGACTTGGACGGGCCCATTGTGTACATACAACAGCTTACTTTGAATAGGGCTGTTGCAAGAAGTTTTATATGCCTTCTAAGTATTATTTTGAAAAGATATCATTATTTAAATAACCTCAAAATTAAAAATATCACCAAATATCCATTTGATATTTTACAATTAATTTTTGAAATTTGGATATTTTGAAAAATTCACGTAATCTGAAACAGAATGTGACGTCACAACACATACATCTTCATCGACTCCAATTGGTCCCTTATAGTGTCAATTCTTTGTGTTTTGATATCGTGATATGTAGAAATTTTCTTCTTTCCAATCATTCAAGTTTTCCAACTATTTAATCTTAATTTCCATGTATTGCTCATCTTGTAACATTTAACTAATATTATAAATTATAATATAAATTTCGATATGATAAAATGGTTTACAGAAATTACACATATTATGAGAAAAATTATATTTTCTGCCACAGTACATTCGCTGGTATTTTGACTTTTTTGATTGTCACATCACATACGAGTATATAGCATTTTAAGTATTTTCTTTATTCATTTCAATATACTATGATGTATAATATTCATGCACAATAGCAAAAACTCAAAATAAAATTATAAATTGTATCACTTTCTCGAAATGTCAAAATTGATTCGGTAACCAAAAATGTCAATGTACGTTGACTTATTTTGTTTCTGAATTGCTAAAATGTTAATATTTTACAATTCTTAGGCAGTAAAACACATGTGATTAAAAATAGTAACATTTTAGCAGTTAAAAATCAAAATAAGTCAAAACATTGGTCTTGTCAACATGACATTGTTCTTGTCAAAATGACATGCGCACACAAATCAGCTGATTCTAAGCACGTCAAGGTCCCTCGAGTCACGTGTCTGCTCGCGCCCTATAAAACATTCGTTTTCTGATATAAATTCAGCCATCATCCAGCTTTCGATGTTCAGGAAAAAAGTATTCTGCGTATTAGCAATTATTACTCATTTATAATGGAAAATGTTAGCGTCAAATGTCAAATATTTCTGATTTTTATTGTATAACTCTTTGTATCTCTATATTCACATATTGCTGCATATAGGTATGAAATATTTACATATTAAAAGGTTTTTTTTTTACTATTTTTATCTGATTTGAATTTAGTTCAGTGATGTACGAGCATATGTTCATTTAAATTGCAAAAGATGCAAAAAGAAATTTAAAATGAAAAAAAGTTTACGTATCCACAGATTTTTTAATGATAACTGTACCGATAAAAGCTTTACCAATGCTTTAAGTGGTATAGAGAGAGCAGAGATTGTTTTTTAAATGGTCACCCATCCTTAAATAAACTGCAGTTAATTTAGATTGACACTAACTTATAGTTAGAGCAAGCGATTTATGAAACTCATTATACAATCTGCCAATTGGGCGTTATAAAGTTTTATGGCATTTGCGGTTAGAGTTCCTGTAGACAGGTAGATTTCTCTGCCCAGGACCGTACCCGAAATATGCGTTCAAGATGTTTCTTAATTATATAGGTAGTTTTAAATCTGTATTCAAATAATAAGTTTTAAATATACTTCTTCTAACATCAATTTATAAATATTTTAGGGATTACATTAAACAGTTTTTGGAGATTTTCTTTAGAGGTACATGCAAAAACCTTTTTCATTGTTGAAAGAGTCATCAAAACGAAACGTCGTTTCTGTGTTTATACAAAATTGGGAATATGTAGAGATCCTGGGATTTTGTTTTATTGTCTTATTTATTATATTCAATTTACAAAATTTATACAAAATTCAGTATGATTTTTACCTTTCGTCACCTTTCGGTAAGGAAGGTATTGTCATTGGTCAAAAAATTCGATGATGAGTTTTTAATCAATAAGCAAGTTTTAGGGTCCCTAAAATACGATTTTACTATTTTTACGATGATGTCTGTATGTGGGAGTGTGAATATATATATATATATATATATATATATATATATATATATATATATATGTGTGTGTGTGTGTGTGTGTGTGTGTGTGTGTGTGTGTGTGTGTGTGTGTGTGTGTATGACGATTTTTTCGTCCACGATAACTCTTATAACAAACTTCCAAATATTTCTGTTTTCCGTATTTAAGCTTTCTGCATTCATATAGAGTTGATTAGATTTTGGGTAAAATTGAATAACTTGAAGCTCTGAACAGATTTTCATGAAAAATAAATTGATACAACCCATACTTTTGAAATTTGGTATTAAGACTTTTATATTAATGGAAACGACATACTAGATGTTTTCTAAAATTGATAAACCGGAAGTACTACTTTACAAGAAGCTATAAACAGATTTTCTTGAAAAAATATATTGAAACATGATTCAAAACTTCTCAAATTTGGTATTTAAAACTCCTGTATAATTTGAAACAACATTAGATTTTGACTATACCTATATGATAAACCGGAAGTGGTACTTAATTTAGAGCTCATAATAAAATATAATCCAAAATTTGGTATTACAGACTTTAATATTTATTGGAACAAATTAGATTTTGTTTACAAACGATCAACCGGAAGTGATACTTTACTTAAAGCTCATTGCTATTTCAAACATGGAATTGACGGGAGGTCATGTGTTGGCCACATCAGATTTTTTCACATTTAATGATATTATAAATATTAAAGAATATTATTCTCTATACGATTTGAATGCATTTTATACTTAATATTAAATGGATATGGAGTTAAAAAAAATTAAAAAAGAAATTAAATTTCATAAAGTATACAGCTATGAAAACAGCTACTATATTAAGAAAACTCTGATTGAAAGATGTCAGTGTCAAGTGCAATTGACATAAGTGTGTTTGTCTTATAATTTTACTGGAAATATAGGATCTTTTGCTAAAAAATTTCTGTATATAATTTGTATAAAATACATACAACTGCCGGAAGGTAATGTGCCGGCCACTTCAGATTCTTTTTCAATACGACCCATTACTTACTCCAAAAGTGATGCCTTTAATTTCGAATAATTTATAAGTCCTGACCACTAAGATTCCCAATCCTCCATAAAAGATTGTAAACCCTGCATAAGTTAGTTTCATAGATAGCTCTCTCTAACTATACCACGATTGGAAACATAAAAAATAATGAAAAATTTTGGAATACTGTTACGTAATTCATTTGATTATTTTGAAATCATTCAAAATAGTTGAACATATTTCAAATAAAATCATAAAAATTATAAAAATTCTAGCGTATAATAAATACGTATTACTTACCTTTTTATGTATATGTGCACTACACGAATAATTACATAAGTATGTAAAACACTCAATTTTTATAAAAAGCACTTACGCCTACACCTAGTGTATTTTTACAACCTCTCGTACCAAGTACCATATCACACTACAATAAGGGCCTGTTGTTGATTCTAACAAATGAAGGTTGCGATGATGTGTGTTGGACATGCACAATACGATCGCACCTACACTTCCGGTCGCATTCATCTGTTTTGTCTACCATTTCCGATTTTCTGCTAGCATTTTTTTGTTTTCAGATAAAAGAGTTTATTTGTGTTTGTATGTGTATAAATGTAATGAATGCATGCATGTATGCATGTATGTATGTATGTATGTATGTATGTATGTATGTATGTATGTATGTATGTATGTATGTATGTATTTGTGTATTTTGCGTACATACATTGATTTGAAAAAAGGGGTCAACAAAGTCCAAATAAAATATATAAATAAATAAATATATCACCACGGCTTATTACCCATTGCTGGGTGTGCCAATCTGCTTTGTACACAGATATCGGTAATGATGAAATATTTGCACCGTGCGGGCGCTTACTAGGCGTCACCTCACGGGCACTCATTGCTGGCGTGGAGAGTGAACCACAGGGGACAACCTATATATATATATCTAATGTTCTTTTTTATATTTTGCGTTCATAATGAAGTCATTACGATACGCAATTGTGTATAGTAATGACCTTCATTTCGATACGCAATTTTTTGTTTTAGACGTTTGGTACTAGATGACGTTTCTTTAACCCATCTTTACCTAATTTATTTTTAGTTAATTGACAATTCATTTTAATAATATAATGTCGAAATTATTATAATTTTTTTTTATTTAGAGAAGATTATTCACATGAAAATGTACAAATGGTTACAAATATAATCACAAATTGAGTAAGTAAATGTTATTGTAGAAGGCGCAAAATATAAAAAATAGTATAAAGAACTCATTTTATAAAACTTTCTTTCGCACTTGTCAATTAGAAAACTCGCTGACGCTCGTTTTTTAAATTTTGGCGCGTGCGAAAAAAACATGTCTTATAAAACACTTTCTTTAATATACTATTAAAAAAATCTTTGATGGACTGATTTAATACTCCAACTCATTTTGAAAGTAAAGTATACTCTAAAAAAAGTTGTAAATTGTACTGATACACCCCTGTACGAAAATCGCATATACCTACATAGGTATTGATTTTACTTCGCAAACTACAGAATTTCAGTAACTTTATAAATAGTTTATAGATTTTTTTCTTTGCTACGTTCATTCATGGAATGTTTTAGAATATTTGATTTTTTGTCATTTATTGATAATATTGACAATATATTTGTTTATTCTAAAACGCATTATCGAAGAGGAATAATTTGTATAGTGTCAAAATATTATTTCAAGGTCAAAGATGTATTTTAATTCAGATTTATTTTGACTTGAAATCACGTGCGGGCAAAGTTTAAATTAGAATCTTTCGCCTTTCGGCAACATGCATATCATTACGCTTCGAATAACTGTTGTTTCTATGGTCAATAATAGTCTAAATCTAAATGGACTATAAAAATTTTAAACAGACAAAAATATGGAATATTAATTTAAGAAATCATTTTTATGAAATAAATAATATCGACAGTTAATTTTTTTGTTGTATAGTTGAAAAAATTTGTTGTTTTTACTGTCATAACTTTATATTTTGTGCATTTTTAATCTAAAAATACATACATTTTTGCGATTACTAAATCATTATAATCATTTTTACATATACGAAATTGTTCAAAGGACATTTTTTTGCTTTTTTACGAAATTATAAACACGCAATACTTTATATTATATAAATTGTTATAAATTGTCTAAAAATGAAACATAATATATACTTTTTACCTCCCGTCATACCGTAGGTAAGAGAGCTAATGTTATCGGTCCAAAAATTCGATGGTGAGTTTTCAGTAAATAAGCACCAACACGTTTTACTATTTTTACGATAACTCTTACAACAAACGTTCGAAAAATTATATTTTCCGTATTTAAGCTTTCTACATTTATATAAAGAGTTGATTAGATTTTGGGTTAAATTGGACAACCGGAAGTAATACTTTACTTGAAGCCCATAACAGTTTTTAATGAAAAATTATATTAAAATATAATCCAAAACTTTTCAATTTTAGTATTCAAAACTTTCATATCAAGGGAAATAACATATTAGATTTTGGCTAAAATTAATAAACCGGAAGTGATAGTTTACTTGAAACTCTGAACAGATTTTCGTGAAAAATGTATTATGATATATTCAAAAACTTTTTAAATTCAGTATTTAAGACTTCTATACAAAAGGAAACAACATATTATATTTTGGCTATAATTGATAAACCGGAAATGATACTTTGTTTGAAGCTCTGAACAGATTTTCATGAGAAATATATTGATATATTCCAAAACTTTTCAAATTTGATATTTAAGACTTTTAGATAAATGAGAACGACATATTAGATTTTTTCTAAAATTAATAAACCGGAAGTGATACTTTACTTGAAGCTCTGAACAGATTTTCGTGAAAAATACATAATGATATAATCCAAAACTTTTTAAATTTAGTATTTAAGACTTTTATATGAAGGGGAACAACATATTGGATTTTGGCCAAAATTGATAAACTGGAAGTGATACTTTATTTGAAGCTCTGAACATATTTTCGTGAGAAATATATTGATATATATTCTAAAACTGTTCAAATTTGGTATTTAAGACTTTTATATTAATGAGAACGACATATTAGATTTTTTTCTAAGACTGATAAACCGGAAGTAGTACTTTACAGAAAGCTATAAACAGATTTACTTGAAAAAATATGTTAAAATATGATCCAAAACTGATCAAATTTGGTATTTAAGACATGAAGGGGAGCAACATATAAGATTTTGGCTAAAATTGATAAACCAGAAGTGATACTTTATTTGAAGCTCTGAACATATTTTCGTGAAAAATATATTGATACAATCCAAAACTTTTCAAATTTGGTATTAAAGACTTTTATATTAATGAGAACGACATATTAGACTTTTTTTAAGATTGATAAACCAGAAGTAGTACTTTATAGAAAGCTATAAACAGATTTTCTTGAATATTAAAACATGATCCAAAACTTATCATATTTGGTATTTAAGACTCGTGTATAATTTAAAACATCATATTAGATTTTGACTATACTTATATGATAAACCGGAAGTGGTACTTAATTTGGAGCTCTTAACAAATTTTCGAGGAGAAACTATAAAATATAATCCAAAATTTCGTATTACAGACTTTTCTATTTATTGGAACAACAAATTATATTTTGTTAAAGCTAATTGCTATTTTAAACATGGAATTGTCGGGAGGTTATGTGCTGGCCACATCAATTTTTTTTATAATTTAAATAAAAATGTTATGTATTTTTATTATAAATCAAATTTCAAACAGTAAAATTTCTAAATAATTAAATATTCAGATCACAACAACGTGCTAAATATTTGTGCCAAATACTTTTCATTTTATTTATAAAACAGTTACAATTTTACATAGTATAACATTTATTTATATAAATACAACACAAAACTACAATTTTAAAACATTAAACATGATAATTATGGTCAAAATATCGCCAAAACTTCTTTAAAATAAAAATGTCTGCGCGCGCAAATTATTCTCAACATCTCAACGCTAGTGCTAGTGTTCCCCCAAGTATGTTGGCAGCCTTGTATCTTGCGTCATAACGTTGGCAGCGCACATTGTTTAGTGTATCAGTGTAGCCTTACATCTTAGCTGGTCAGCTGATATCCATCCATGCTTAGCTCTTCATTATTAAATCTTAGTTAAAGTTTAAAGTGTGTGTGCCATGTGACCAACAACCAAAATGCATTCTTTGTGGCTGACTGGCCGATTGTTGTCTAGGGCATTGTGGAATGGCATCTCAAATTATTCGACTTCTGCTGATCCCAACGTGTTGAAGAAGACAGATCCGTATATAGTGTCGGCTGTGTGTGGTTTTCCAAAGGAAAAAGTGTTCAAAAGACTGATTAGGGGACAGTTTGGTGATGATGCGTGGTTCTCCGCGAAAAGCAAGACGGCTGACGTACTAGGTACATAACCTTTGACATTGTATTATGTAATTCTTATATAAATGGGATTGAATGTTGATAAATCGACTTTAAACCCTTTAAAGTGCATGAAAATATGAATAGTTTTTGTAGTTTGATACATAACCTAGCTTTTGAAATTGGACTTTGCCGTATGAATGTGTTAATGCATAATTCATGAATTTTTTAAGTTGAATGGTCGCCAGTTCATTTTTTACAAAATATTTAAGTTGTTTATTATTTTAACAACAATAAAACGCAAAATATATTATGTAAAAAGTATATATATTTATTTGTTTATAAATGCATGAATTTGGGGTTCGTATCAACTCACAATGACCCTTAACCTTAAAAGAAAATTAAAACTAAATACGTATTTTGAAAAAGCTATTAGTTATTGGATTAGTATTTTAAATAAATGATTGGTAACTTAATGTTATTTAACCTAATTTAACCTAACCCAATTTAATCGAAACTAATCCAACATGACGTCATAGGCGAACGGCAAATGTGATTTTAACCTCACTTAAATATTTTTTAAATCGTTTAATTATATCTTATGATAGTAATCGAGAAATTTTGATACAATGGACCTTTTCAATTTAACGGCTATCTCTTTCTATCGCTGCAAATAGTAAGAAAATGGCGCAAACAACTGTCAAACGAAATATTGCAGGCATTAAAATACCTGTATTCTCAGTGAAAATTTGCATCGTTAGACATTTTAACATCAATAAATGCTTTTTTCTACAGTCTATATACAAAGTAGCCATTTGCGCTCTCTTTTGCCAACGCAAAATGTCACTTTGCCGCTCTAGAGCGACAAAGTAGAAAAAACGCTCGCTCCTCAAATTTCTAACTGTACAATGTTGAGAAATGTTACTTGGCTACATTCTTAATGAAAAACGGTTAGTCAGGAATTAATGAGACTGCAGTTACACATTACCCACTTACATAACCAAACAAAATGCCGCACTGCTGTGAAAATAAAATAGGGCAATCATTTACAAAAACGAAAGTATAAAATGCTTAGATCAGATTGAAGCAATAGCTCAAGAAAAATGGAAAATACCGATAAGTAAAAATTAATAAAAAAATAAATTTTTGTTATGGTGGAGGACCCCATTGTGGCGACTGTAGAAAAAATCTTGTGTGTGTTTCGAGCGCAAGTGGACATTGTCGATTTCGAGAGAATGTCCCATTTTGCGCTCTTAATACACAAATAGCTATTGTAACTTATTTCGATAAGATTTTTTAAAGTTATCTGTGATATTCTCACATTTTACGTCTGAATTTTTTAGAAACAAACGCCATAGATTTCAGTTGTTCTTACTATGCGCAGATACCCTTTGCGCACATCTTTTATCTCTTTAAATTGAAAAGGTCCATTCATAAATTAAACCATATTATTCCATGGTCCGGTCTAAACTAACCTCATCTAATCTAATTTAACCTGAACATAAATTCATATTTCAGCTGTGTTCCTTCGGACTGTTATTCATAATCTAAATGATAAAAGTGATCATGATTACGAAGAATAATAATATTTTACGTCACATCAAATTTTTTTTACTTCAATATGATCCATTTTTATTTCTGACTATAATACTTGACAGATTATTTTTTATAATATAAAATAGGTTAGTTTGCATTGGTCTGCATATGACATTTGACGCTAGATGGTGTTGTTTTCTTGATATAATTTGTAAATCATGATTCAAAAGTATCACGATTAAACTAATCAGGATTCACAAAATCACAATTACAGTCCGAAAGAACACGACTAATGTTATCAAGGTAGGTGTCTTGGGTTCGAATCCCGATGGCTGACAATTTTTCACAATTTATTTCAAATATACAAACTGAAAACTCATTGTTAATATTAATAAATTTTATGGAAAACTATATTGAGGGTAAAGGAATATGAAAATCATTAAATATGTCATCCATGCCAGAGGTCCTAACAAACCTTTTTCCCCGATGGGATGACATGTTGAGTAATCTTAACTTTTCACGTAAAATTTAATATTGAATTTGAGACCATTGTTAATTTTTTTTTCAATTAATTTTAAAGTTAGCCTATACATTTGTTTTTATGGTACACTCTCCATGCCAGTAATGAGTGCCCGTGACGTAACGCTGGGTAAACGCCCACACGGTACGAATATGTCTTCATTAGATTATTACCAATATCTGTGTACAAAGCAGATTGACACACCCAAAAATGGGTAATATGCCGTGATGATATTTTATTCTACAGTAGTACAAAGTAGGCATTTGCGCTCTCTTTTGTCAACGCAAAATGTCACTTTGCCGCTCATGCGCGACAAAGTAGAGAAAACATTCGCTGTCCAAATTTCTAACTATACAATGTTGAGAAATGTCACTTGTCTACATTCTTAATAGAAACGTTTAGTCAGGAACTAATGGCACTGTAGTTGCACATTTACCACCTTCATAAGTATATATATATATATATATATATATATATATATATATATATATATATATATATATATATATATATATACCGTGTGTCTGTCTTAAAGGTGTACATTAGGAGATTAGCGTCAAATAAAAGTTTTAGAGCATAAAATTCTGCATCTAAATCAATAAACAGAATTATCTTTACATGCTTTGTAACGACAGAAATTAATTATGAAAATGTCGAAAATTATGTAAAAAATATCGACAGCCATGGAATTGAACAAAAATAAATAAATGCTTGACACTTTATCAAATTGTCAGAAACGTCAAATAAGTTAACTTACGTTGTGACAGATAAAACGTCAAGCATTTATTTATTTTTTGTTCAATTCCATGGCTGACGATATTTTCAACGTAGTTTTCGACATTTTCATGATTAATTTCTGTCGTTACAAAGCATGTAAAGGTAATTCTATTTATTGGCTTGGATGCAGAATTTTATGCCCTATAACTTTTATTTGACGCGTTTTTGCTCAAAATGATTAGGCGAGCAAGAAATTGTAAAAAACTGATTTCCCATGTTAATCTCCTATGTACACCTTTAAGATATACACACGGTATATATATATATATATATATATATATATATATATATATATATATATATATATATATATATAACTGCTCTGCCGGTATATTACATAACCAAACAAAATGCCGCACTGCTGTGAAAATAAAATAGGGCATTCATTTACAAAAACGAAAGTATAAAATGCTTAGATTAGATTGAATCAATAGCAAAAGTTTGGCATGAACGCTCCCAATGGACATCCACTTTTTCACTGCACTAGTTTAATGTACTTGAAACAAATAAATTATACAAAGAAACTTTTTGATATGGTGGAAGACCCCATTGTGGCGACAATAGAAAAAATCTTGTGTGTGTTTCGAGCGCAAATGGACATTGTCGATTTCGAGAGAATGCCGCGCTCAATCGACAATGTCCCATTTTGCGCTCTTAATACACAATAGCTATTAAATAGCTAAATTTGACGTATTTAATTGATTAGTTTTTGTTACTAAATGATCTATAACTTTTAATGAAAATGTACTTTAACCTATCTAACTTAACCTAACCTAATCTAATGCAGTATTATAGCTATTAACATACCCAGGAATGTTATGTATATCACAACTGCCGAAGATGTCGGTTTGAAATCCGAACTCGTAGAGCGAGGATTTTAAGACATCTAAGGCTTGTTATGATTAATAACATCCGTGGTTTGTTCAATAGTTTATCGGTTTCAGAAAATTAAGACATTATTGATAAATACCATTTTTTGAAATTCTCTCATTAATGCTACTTTCAGATTGCTATGGTTAACAGAACAATTATTTTGACATATGTCAATATGTCAAATATTCAAATTATGTGCTTTGTTCCACATGTTTATTACTTTAGAATAAAGTAGACCGTATTTAGAATGATAGGCTAACGTTATCTGTATGTATTAATGAAGAACATTATATTTTCATTTTATTTTATTTTCATTTTGTAGACCGTTGTTGACAAGTCAGTATGGTAATAATATTACCATACAGATACAGTTATTACTTAGTTACCAGCCTACTTTTGTACATGTAAACAATGGAATCCTGAAACCGGTAAATAATATTTACTGATCACTTCTTTTACAAAATACTGGAAATAAATGCAAAAAATACTGATCAAATTTTTATGAAAGATTGTAGATTTGAATGAATTAATTTATGTAAGGAATATCATGAATTCCACCACATTCCCATTAGAATTTTATAAGACCCCGGTACATTATTGTTAAATTTAGCAACTAGGGTCAATATTTATCTGTGTAGGAGTAGCCGACGGTGTAGGGGGGTGGAGAGCCTACGGCATCGACCCTGGTGAATTTTCAAAACACCTGATGCAAACTTGTGAACGATTAGTTAAATTAGGAAGATTTACAACCACAAATCCTTCGGATCTTTTAGCCAGTAGTTATAATGAATTGCTGCATCACAAGAAGGCAATATTAGGTAAGTTAAAACAACATTTTAATGTTTTGTTTATGTCCGATTGTCGTTTGTTTTTTATACGCACAGTATTTTTTTAAAATGGCGGGCAGCGAGCGTCATTTTGGAAATTTTAAAATAAAACTTTGTCTAGACGGTTTTAAGATTTGGGAATGAGTTAATTTATATTTTAAACCTCGTAGAACACGAATTCCGTGTTACTTTGAAAATAATATATACCGTTAAGCGAAATAAAATGCATGTTTTTGAGGCAAATTTTCCCAAATTTTTTCCAAAATTTCAACCTTATTTTCCGGAATTCCTAAGGCCTTTTTGGCACTTTTAAAATATTAATATATCAAATCAACCCTCCAGACTTTGTTTTTGTAAGAATTAACAATCTATTTTAAAAATTACAATTTTTGAATCTGGTTTTTTAACCTCACATTTTTGGCCGAAACATTACTTTTCAATGAAAACATTTATTCTGTGTCCTCACGAGTTTGTTATAACAACCAATCTGCGTAATAATAAATAATGCACTTTTTTTTTCTATTGTTGTAATCAAATTTTGTATTGTTATAATCAAAATTAAAAATTGTAAACACGTAAGACCTTTTTACAAATAAGGAAAAAACAACTATTGAAACTATTTATTGTGACCTCACTTTCAACCAATGACGCAAAAGATATTTCTAGATCTATCATATGATGAATTACGAAACAATTCTAACTATAACCGCAAAAATACTTTTTGTAAGAATAAAAAAACGTTAACAATAAAAAATCAAAATCTGTTTTATTCATTCTGAGAAAAAAATTGTTGTACAAACAAATATTCAAATATAAGTGTGTTTTTCATTTTAAATTTAACTCGACTGTAAAAAACAAAAATGAACAGAACTTTGGCACAGGAAAAGATTTTACATTTTTGAAAAAATGTATTAATGTGTTTTACCCGTATTAACAGTGTGGGAGTTTTTTTAATGGATAGATCCCTGTAACTCATATATTTTAATGGCCTAAAGACTCAAGGACTTTTACATATGTGAGAATAATTCCGATTGCATTTATGCAAAGCGCATAAAACCAGATTCAATGTACCTTAATTTGTAATACAATTATTTCTTCCTGTTATTTTCACAGACTATGTTTAACTCTTTATTTATTTAATTTAAAAGAGGTCATTGATTATTAGCGTGAAATTTATCGGATGAATTATGTCGTTTCTTTTTGATTGCCATAAACGAAATATAATAAATTTATTTAAAAATATTGAAATACTACTGATTGGAGCTGTCCTTAAATTACGTAACGCAAAATTAGGAAATTTTTGATACCCCCTCCCCGCTTTGTAACGCACCCGTAACGCAAACATGAACACCCCCCCCCATATATTACGTAACGCAGTACTTGACCCCCCCCCATTTTTTACTGGATATAAAAGTATATGGCCTCCTTAATATTCAGTTAAAATTTGAAACAGAAACTAATTAAATTAATGTAGGTACATAAAGATGAAAAATATTGTACTACTCTTGCCCTACGGCTTGTCACCCCAATTTCTTTACTGGATATAAAAGTATATGGCCTCCTTAATATTCAGTTAAAATTTGAAACAGAAACTAATTAAATTAATGTACATAAAGATGAAAAAGTAACAGCACAGAAATTAAAAGCATATGCATTTTCTTATGCTTTTAACAAACTATTGAAAAGTTTTTCCTTATCAACACTACTTGAATTCATGTTTTAATATGAATTGCATTGCACGAATGAAAGACCACTGGCCCGAATTTGAACTGTGCTCGACATATTATGTTGACTGTTATTGAAAACAAACGACTGCCTGCATATACGAATTAGCACCGCCAAATTTGAATGTTTCAAAACTATTAAAGCAAGTCTAACAATATTTTTTTATATTTTATCGTTACGTAACGCATACATTAACCCTCCCCCACCCCCTCGTAACGCTGCGTAACGCTACTCTTGACCCCCACCCCCCCTTGAAGCGTTACGTAATTTAAGGACAGCCCCTATATAAAACATTTTATGACGTGACGCGTGTGGATTTGGTTCTGTTGGCAAAAAATATGAAAGCTGTAAATCCCGCCTATAATTCCACAGCGCCTGGCCACAGACTCCATTTTCCATTCCCACTGGTGATTAAAGATGGTGGAAAAAATATTGTTCCAATGCTACTGGTCTACCACCGGTGACGTCATAAACTCAACGCAAAACTTTAAAAAAACTTGTTTAATATAAGGAATTTTTATGTCGGGTTTTCATTAATATACACCCTTTTTGGACAAGATGTTGAATTAAAGTTTTACTATTGGGATTTTCAAGTATCAAGAGATGGCGCTGATCACATTAAACAATGGTACACTTTTTGTTGACATTTGTCAGCGTAGCATTACTGTCAATTGTGTTTCTTTAGTTTTCATATTATTTTTTCATTAGTATTTTTACTTCCTTGTACAAAGTAAAGGAAGTATTGTATTCGCGAAAAGTTTCGGTTTCCAGATTTCAACGGAAATATCTAATTTGACCATCCCTGAATCCATTCTGACTAATTTCGTCGTGACGTCTGTACGTACGTACGTATCTCGCATAACTCAAAAACTGTAAGCCGTAGAAAGTTGAAATTTTGTATTTAGGACATCTATAACATCTAGTTGTGCACCTCCCTTTTTGGTCATTACATAATATCCAGAAATGGCACTTTATTTGAAGCCTATAATAGATTTTAATGAAAAACAATATTAAAATATAATCCAAAACTTTTCAAATTTGGTATATAAGACTGTTATATCAATTGGAATAACATAGCAGATTTTGGTTAAAACAGGCTAACCGGAAGTGATATATTACCTGAAGTTGTTAACAGTTTTTCTTGAATAAAATGGTTTCATTTTGATTCTAGAAATAAATGCTTCAAATAAGAGTTTTAGAGAATTAAATTCTGCGTCAGCACATCAAATATTATTAAATTAGCCCTTTGTATAAGCGAGATATGTAAATTTAAAACTTATATAATTTTTGGTTTTTGTAATGAAGCTTACTATGGATTAGGACAAAAAATAACAAAAACATAAAAAATAGATGTCAATGTCAAATTACGTCAAATACGTGCAATTTTATAATTGAGTCTATACTTCATATTAGTCTTGCGTACAAGGAAGTCGTGTGGTGTCCACATCAGATTTTTTTATTTAAAATTCAAGTATGTATAATAGAGTTTTTATAGTCATATAGTTGTAGTTTCATATAAATGTCAAATGTGTACCACTGTTTGTAGTTCTAATATTCGCCGCTAGTTAGCGTTTTCTTATTTGAAAATCCCAATATTCTATTATCCAATGGACCTTTTCAATTTAACTGCTATCTGTTTCTATCGCTGCAAATAGTAAGAAAATGGCGCGAACAACTGCCAGTTGGGCTGTCAAACGAAACGTCAAAAATATTGCAGTTATTAAAATACGTGTATTCTCAGTGAAAATTTGCATCGTTAGACATTTTAACTTCAATAAATGCTTTTGTAACTTATTTCGATAAGATTTTTTAAAATTATGTGTGATATTCTCACATTTAACGACTAATTATCCATAGATCTCAGTTGTTCTTACTATGCGCAGATCCCCATTGCGCATATCTTCTATTTTTTTTAAAATTGAAAAGGTCAATTTCGACCAGATGCTTAATTTATTAAATATTAAAATCGTCTGCTTTTTTTAAGTGAGTATTTTAAAAAATGTAATTATTCTGTCTCCATGTAGGAAGTAGCACAGCATGCGTAATAATTTTAAATCGCGAAACGTCGACATTATACACGGCAAACATCGGCGACAGCGGTTTCATGGTAGTCAGACACGGCAAAATCATCCACAAATCCGAAGAGCAGCAACACTATTTCAACACGCCTTTCCAGCTATCGCTACCTCCCCCAGGTAAAATTGATACAAATTATGACAAATACGGCCTAAAGTATAGAATAGGGTCCACATTTAAAATGCGTTTAAATGGCTATGTATCAGTTCATTAGCCTTCTATTCCTTAATAAAAAAGCAAAATTAGGGCTCGGAAAATATTTTTTGCAGATTTTCAAGCTAAGAAGTTATATTTTTTACAAATACGGCCTAACATATTAACAAGTTTTCGCACTCTGATTTCAAGTTTTTATATGATATTTTACATAAAAGAATAGACTCCATATGAAAATCATGTATTTTAAAGGTGGGCCGTATTCTTTACTCCAACCATTTCTCACCATTTGCGCAATGAGTTTTGTATTTTAAACCTAATTAATAACCAGGCTACCAAGCCAGCGTGTTAAGCGACCAACCATCCTCCGCCATCACCTCCACGTTGGCCGTCGAAGACGGCGACGTAATCCTAATGGCTACAGACGGCGTCTTCGACAATTTACCCCACCAGGTCCTTCTGGAAGCTATGGCGAAAGTCCAAGGCGAAAGGAACGCCTCAAGGCTTCAAACTGTCGCCAATTCCATAGCTTGGATGGCGAGGAGTTTGAGTTTTGATGAAACCTATGTGAGTCCGTTTAGTCGAAGTGCGTTTCAGAACGGCATCAACGCTATAGGTAAGTGATTTTCACAATTACTTTACAGCTTAAGACAATGTTTAATTTGCACGTGAATTGTGCTTAGAAATTTATGCAACTTTTTTTGGCACTTCTAGGGCCGCGAATCGATTTATATTACAACCCCATACAACACGATTTTAGTGTTAATTTGAAGATATTTCAAAAAATTCACGACTTATGAACCTCAAAAAATTAATGTTTTTATGTATAGTTTTGGCCAAAAATGGTTCAATATCTCGGTTTTGGTTAAAGATAGTGTATTCATTTTTGCAAAAATGGACATTAGTATGTTGATTTGTATATTTCCGGCATAAAAGTAGTAAAATTTCAGCTTACAGTATTATTCACGAAAGATGACTATTCAAGGTCATTTGTTCGAAGGAAGAATACACATCACTTTATAGCAGTAGCATAGCAACATTTTGTATTAGAAAGAGAAAGATTATTTGACCCATGTCTATTTAATTTATGTGGTGTGACAGATATACGTAAATAGTGGCATTACTTTCTAAAACACTATAAATAATAATGACATATGTCGTAGAATTACAGATACCTAATTATCTACTGCACTGCCCTCTGTGCTAATATTTACCCAGTGGCGTTGACGTTTAAATCAAATTATTATTCCTTGGTTTGTAAGTTAAGTCTATGTTTTTGTATTTTGTAAAAACATAAGTGAAGAACATAAATCTTTCAGAAAGGCATTATTTAGAAAGAAAAATAATTTTCAAATGAATTACTCTTATTTTTTCAGTTAAAATGTTTCCATAAATATTTCATGTTGCACGCCTATGCAAACTAAATGCAATGAAGTTATCTGCAAGCAATATTATATCAGACGGCTCACAGATGACCTTGAATAGTTATCTTTCGTGAATAATAGTTTAAAAACTTTTCAAACCCGAGTTCAAAAATTGAACATTTTTGGCAAAAAATGTAAAGTTAAAAATCTGTTAATATCTCGATTTCTGTTAAAGATAGATTGTTAATTCTTGCAAAAATGAACTTTAGTGGGTTGATTTGCATATTTCCGGTATAAAAGTAATGAAATTTCCGGTCAAAAACTTCTCAAACCCGGGTTCAAAAATTGTACATTTTTAGCTAAAAATGTGAGGTAAAAAATCGTCAATATCTCGATTTGGATTAAAGATAAAGTGTTAATTCTTGTAATAACGAACTCTGGAGGATTGATTTGATATATTAATATTTTAAAAGTGTCAAAAAGGCCTTAGGGATAGCGGCAAATTGAATATGTTATGTTTGTTAAATTGTTAGAAAATTACGTAATTCAACAATTTACCAAAATACTAACAATTTATTTTCGGCGGATAATAAAATAATTATCTTTTTAATGTTTGACTTTTCTTCTAGGTGGCAAACCAGATGACATCACCGTTCTTTTAGCAACGGTAGCTATATAAAATCATCTTTTAGTTAGTCTATTATTTTTTTCATTGCTATTTTTCCATCAAACGCATTTTATTTCAAACGAATTCAAGTCTTATTGATTGAATATTGACTGAATTCGTAGCTCAATAGTAAATCTATCATTTAGAATTTAGGATTTCGTGATACATACATATGTCAGTATAATAGGCTCAAACAGCAATAAAATTATAAAAATATATTCACAAAATTTGGTACATGGTTTTAAAGATCGCATAATTTATTGGTACAGTTTTTGAAGGGATAAGTCACACCCATTTTGGGGTGTGATACCTAAAAAATTGAACGCACTTGTTATGAGCAAATAATTTTGTTGTTTGGGCCTTTTATACATATTTATTGGTAAATTCATTTAACTTAGAAATTGAATTTGAAAAAATGGGCTGGAGTCTAGAATACCTGCAACTCTTGAAATTCAAATTTTTTTGTTTCAATGTTTTCTTTTAGCTAAAATAGAACAAACAAACATAAAATTAGAGCGCGGAAGCAAATACTTATATATATTTTTG
The DNA here is from genome assembly GCA_963082715.1 of Harpalus rubripes. NCBI lineage: Eukaryota > Metazoa > Arthropoda > Insecta > Coleoptera > Carabidae > Harpalus > Harpalus rubripes. Next base: position 1,702,827 of record OY720459.1, on the reverse strand, counting down.
CAAAAATAAATTCAAATTTTACCTATTTTAATGGTTGTACTTCTTCGCTTGCATATATTCAAATAATATTTGAACGTAACCTAACGCACAGAATTTGACAAAATTTGAGTGGATGCATTTCGCTCCAAAATGATTAATAGTTTTTTTTTTAGGCCGTATTTGTAAAAAATATTTTTTGCTTGGAAATCTGCAAAAAATATTTTAATGTAACGGTAACCTAACGCACAGACTTCGACGAAACTTGAGTTACATTGATTTTATAGGAATTTAACCCTATTTTTTTTTTCGGAAAAAATGCCAAAATCACTATAAATATTGCTTTCTGACCCTTAATTTTATGGAATTTAGTGTTTTTTATGGTTTGTAACTACAGTCCAGTAAATGTTGCTGGTTATTTTGGCCATTACAAAGGGCGCCCGAACAGGGACATTGCGCCTTTTACCAAAAATCACTGTAAATATTGCTTTTCGCGCCCTAATTTTTGTGGCATTTAGTGTTTTTAATGGTTTTGCAATTACAGAGATCGTTCTTTTGTCCATTACAAATGGCGCCCGAGCAGGGACATTGCGTTTTTTACCAAAAATCATTGTAAATTTAGCTTTTTGCGTCCTAATTTTTGTGGAATTTTATGTTTTTAATGGTTTTTGCAACTACCCAGAACGTCCTTTTGACCATGAAAATGGGGCCCGAGCAGGGACATCGCGCCTTTTACAAAAAATCACTATAAATATTGCTTTTTGCGCCCTAATTTTTGTGGAATTTAGTGTTTTTAACAACATTGCAACTACAGAGAACGTCCTTTTGACCATTACATATGGCGCCCGAACAGGGACATCGACCATTTTACCAAAATTGATTGTAAATATTGCAAATCATTGTAAATTTTGCTTTTTGCGTCCTAATTTTTGTGGACTTTTGTTTTTAATGGTTTTTGCAACTACCCAGAACGTCCTTTTGACAATTAAAAATGGCGCCCGAGCAGAGACATCGCGCCTTTTACCAAAAATCACTATAAATATTGCATTTTGCGCCCTAATTTTTGTGGATTTGTGTTTTTAACAACTTTGCAACTACAGAGAACGTTCTTTTGACCATTACATATGGCGCCCGAACAGGGACATCGACCATTTTACCAAAATTGATTGTAAATATTGCAAATCATTGTAAATTTTGCTTTTTGCGTCCTAATTTTTGTGGAATTTTATGTTTTTAATAGTTTTGCAACTACAGAGAACGTTCTTTTGGCCATTACAAACGGCGCCCGAGCAGGGACATCGCGCATTTTATCAAAAATAACTAAATATTGCTTTTCGCGCCCTATTTTTTTTGGAATTTAGTGTTTTTAATAGTTTTGCAACTACAAAGAACGTCCGTGTGTCCATTACAAATGGCGCCCGAGCAGGGACATTGCGCTTTTTACCAAAAATCGCTGTAAATATTGCTTTTTGCGCCCTTATTTTTGTAGAGTTTTGTGTTTTTAATAGTTTTACATCTATAGAGAACGTCCTTTTGTCCATTGCAAATGGCGCCCGAGCAGGGACATCGCGCATTTTATCAAAAATAACTAAATATAGCTTTTCGCGCCCTAATTTTTGTAGCATTGAATATTTTTAATAATTATCAACTGTCTAATAAAGATTACAGGTTTTTTGGCCATTGCAAATGGCGCCCGAACAGGGACATCGAGCCTTTTACCAAAAATCACTGTAAATATTACCCTAATTTTTGTGGAATTTTATGTTTTTAATAGTTTTGCAACTACAGAGAACGTCCTTTTGTCCATTAAAAATGGCGCCCGAACAGGGACATCGCATTACAAACCATCAAAATAAAATTCTTGAGTGGTATTCTAGACTTCAATTATAGTTTTTTCAATTATCCCGGTTTTCTGTCTTCTGATAATTATTCTAGTTCTAAGTTAATTGAAAAGGCCAAAAAGTCGTTACCTACGTAAGACCAGTCACTGTTAAAGTTATTTATAATCACTGCGATTCGATATCTGATATCTTTATGATATTAATGTGAATGATTGCGATATTATGTTGTATTAAATACAACCAGAACTTGGGTTCGAATCTGGTTTGAATTTATAAGACAATTGAAGTAACTTCGAAAAATAAAACGTTTTTTTATTTAATTAAAAAAAATATGTTGTATTATAAATAAATAATTGTAAATTTTTTTATAGATATTTATTAATTTATTTTGAAATCCCAAATGTTGTAATTTATTGAAACATTAATATTATCGCATGGATGTTACATTTTTGTTTTTATTTAAAAATATTTAAATTTGCAAATCTGTACAATTATCTTAGTTAGGATTGGTACAGAATTAAAAATTGTAATATTTATTTATAAAAACAATTTTGAATAGTTAATAAACTTTTTTGTAATATTTTTTGGAGTTACTTCCCGATCAACAAAAGTCTTATAAATGGCCTTATTTTGTGTATAGTGTACACTGTAATCAACAATGCAATTTTTTAGTACCTGGTAAAACATTTCTCGATACTTGAAATATATGAAAAACTTACCTTTAAAACATTTTGACTGGAAAAGAAACAATACAAAAACGTAATTATTTATTTATATGTTTCCATTTATTATAGGTAGCATTTTTGGCCCAAGAGCCGAAAGAAATTACTGTGGTTTGTGACAAAAATACAGAAGAAAATTAAAAATTATAAGTTAAAAATATGGAATTACGGACGAAACTTAATAATTAAAAATATAATAATTATTGAAAATAAAAGTTATACAAACAATAATAAAATTTATGTTCAAGTATCGGCGAAAATCAAAGCATTTAAATTCAATGGCTCAAGTGGACAGCCTTGAGGTATGCCACAGTGCTTTTCTCATAAAATGAGTTCTATAGTCTTCTTATGAATTTAAATGCGGAAATTACCACTAGGTGCTCCTCGTTATTATTTCTGTACATGTAATAATTATATAAGAAGCTAAACTGCGTTTATTTAAGTGTTTTATTACAACAAAATACACGTTTTTTAACAAAAGTGGCGTGCTCATCACATTAAAAATGTATCACCTGCGTTTTTTGTATTTGCTATTGTTCTGGAGGTTGTGGGGCTCCTCGGGCGCCTTCGCCCCACTCGAAGCCCCCGGGGCGCTCCTCGGGCAGGGGGTTGTAGTCTGGGTCTTCCGCCATCGGATCGAACAGGAGTTTTCTAACAAATAATTTTTTACATAATAATAATAAGAAAATCCGGTAAGCTGTGGAAAACAAAATATAATTCACGTAAGAAAATGGGAAATAAATTGACACAATTTAGGTTATTTGAAGTAGCGTCAACAGGGCGCTCCTCGGGGAGGGGGTTGTGGTCTGGGTCTTCCGCCATCGGATCGAACAAGAGTTTTATAATAGATTAACAAATAATTTTTTACATAATAATAAGAAAATCCAGTTAGCTGTGGAAAACAAAATATAATTTACGTAAGAAAATGGGAAATAAATTGACACAATTTAGGTTATTTGAAGTAGCGTCAAAAATTTATCGAACTTTATATTTATATTATTTATTTAGTGGATGTATAAACGGTTGGGCGCCTTCGGAGATTTTCTTACGTGAAACGTAAAAAATGAGTGACTTACAGAAAATGTGGCGTTTTGAGCAGTTTGAATCCGCCTCTTTGATTAGGAAATACGTCTTCAATGAAATAATACATATGTCCAACTGCTATGCCCATCATATCGACATAAATGGCATTTCCTAATAGAACTGAGAACCCTAACAGCACCCAAGGTAAGTATGGAGCCTTAAATATACGAGAATCTTATTGTAAATGTAAATATATATATATATATATATATATATATATATATATATATATATATATATATATATATATATACAGGGTGTAAATGTAATAAGTGCATTAAATTTAACCAGTAATGTAACTCGACGAGAGCAACAATATTTCTTAATAACTTTTTTTTAAGTCTTTTAGATTTTGAGTTAAAATTCTTTAAAGATTTACTGCATATTTCAGCGCGCGCCCATGGAGAACAAATGGCTGCTGTCTTAATCAAGTGGGATACAAACAGCTCAAAAATTGTCGGTTATCGGTTACACTTACAGTCACAGTAATTAATAAACGAATCAAGGGAAATAACATTATTATTAATTAATAGGTAACAGTACAATTTTTAAAATAAAGAAATATAATTTTGAATAACAATTATAAAGTTGTGTATGAAACAAGACTTTTTAATCACCTGTGAATAGTGGAAGACAAGGAGGGGCGAGGTAACGACAGGAAGAGCAAAAGCATAGTTATTAGGTTATGAGATGATTATTTATCGTCGATAAATCATAATAGTTTAAATAAGTTATTCAAAAAATGTAAGTACAAACTTTTCTCCATTTAAAAGAGGTACATGAGTACCAATAATTAGTCTTCCATTTATTGTTCCCGCTCAAATATGTTTTAATGAAAATTTTTACAGCATTTTCGTCTGTCGAGATGTGTATTGTGCATAATAAATACACCTTCCCAAGTAAATTCAGTCTCATTAATGAACATTATGAGCCATTCCCAAAATTGAAGTCTGCTATGTGCTGAAAACAGAACTTTTTGCACATGTTATGGATACAACTGTTGCTTTTTTAAAAATTGTCATATGTGACACTCCGTATTGTGATGTGATAAAGATGTACAAGATTAACAAATGTGCGAATATTAAGAACAGAATGATTTGGTGATGATTTGGAAACGCTCCGTGTAAATGCGTTGGCAACTCCATGACACTGTCTTTATGTCAACCGTGATGTCAAGTAAAATGTAGTACAGATACGAGTAAAAAAATAAATAAATAAACCATAGGTAAGTAATTACAATGTCTGTGTACTCGCATTTTGACAGAATTTTACCTTATTAACAAGTTTATTACTAATGTCAAAATTTAATTGCAACAATTAACAGGACTGTCAACTGCTAAAACAAAATTTTTCATAGCTATTGCTACTGCATTCAATTATCACAAAAATATTTGGAACGACTTGTCAATTTACGGGGTGGTAAAAATAGTAAAAAATATGCGATTTCGAGAAAAAGTTATTAAGAAATATTGTTGCTCTCGCCGAGTTATATTACTGGTTAAATTTAATGCACTTATTTCATTTACACCCTGTATATATAAGCCGTAATGCAACACCCTGTATATGTGAAAATAATAAATAACATCCATTTAAAATTAGAAAATTAGGGTCTATTTCCGGTTAAACCGGAAGTGCGACTGCTTTGAAAATATGTTAATTAAAACGGGCATATTGCAAAACCCCCACACACCAAATTTCGTCAAAAAATATTAGTTTCCAAAAAGGGGGACAAATCAGGACTGTAAGGTGGATGCACCAATATTTGTTTTAATTTGCTGTCCACATAAAAAACATTAGTATATTTTTACGTACCTGAAAATTTAACAATCCAAAGAAGTTCATACGTACAAATGGATTTCGTCTCGACCATACATACACTAACATAATTGTAAAGGCTTGCCCCAAAAACAATAGATTTACAAAAAAGGCAAACATCTAGTCATTGTTAAGGCTTTTCACAAAATTCGGAAGCAAATATATAAAAATAATTTTTTAAGGATACAATCATACATATACCCCCAAATAGAAACATCATTACAAAATCGGCTGTTCGGCCCCTAAAAGAACCTTCTTCCAACATTCGACAATATCGATACGTAAAAATCATGTTGAAAAAAAAATTGAAACCAAATGTTCCAAAAAATAAAAATGATGTGATTAGTCTCCATAGTTGGAATTGTTTTAATATTAGAATAGGGTTGAAATATAATTGAAACGGGGACGCTAAGTCCAGTTGCTAAAAAGATATAAAACATAGATTAAGAGTAAAATTTTGATGGATCGGAAAGGAAATCAACGATGTTTATATGTTATTTTTCATGAGCGGGAGGTTATGTGCTGGCCACATCCGAATTTTATTACAAATTATTTTACTTGAATACACTTTTGTTTGAGATTGTCACGATAAAAACACTTTAAATACATTTTAAACTCATTTTTAAACACGTAAATTTAGGTTATGTTGTTTTAAAATAAACACTTTTAATTGTAAATAATTCAATACTTTAAACAATTTCAATAACTTTTGAACTGTTTATTAAGTTTTTTTAATAATCTGAATATAATATTACAAAGTTTTGAGACACGTAATCCATATTTATCGCGAAATACGAACCCATATTACGCGACAAAATAACAATCAAAATTTATAGTTTTCAAATGTACCACCGCACTTTTTGCACACAATAAATGTTTTTGAATAGTTTTTATATTATTTGGGATACATTAGAAGGGTGTAAAACACTTTAAATACATTTTAAACTCATATTTAAACACGTAAATTATAGGTTATGTTGTTTTAAAATAAACACTTTTAATTGTAAATAATTCAATACTTTAAACAACTTAAATAATTTTTGAACTGTTTATTATGTTTTTTTAATAATCTGAACATAATATTACAAAGTTTTGAGACACGTAATCCATTTTAATCGCGAAATACGAACCCATATTACGCGACAAAATAACAATCAAAATTTATAGTTTTCAAATATACTACCGCACTTTTTACACACAATAAATGTTTTTGAATAGTTTTTATATTATTTGGGATACATTAGATGGGTTTAAAACACTTTAAATACATTTTAAACTCATATTTAAACACGTAAATTATAGGTTATGTTGTTTTAAAATAAACACTTTTAATTGTAAATAATTCAATACTTTAAACAATTTCAATAACTTTTGAACTGTTTATTATGTTTTTTAATAATATTACAAAGTTTTGAGACACGTAATCCATATTTATCGCGAAATACGAACCCATATTACGCGACAAAATAACAATCAAAATTTATAGTTTTCAAATATACCACCGCACTTTTTACACACAATAAATACTTTTGAACAGTTTTTATATTATTTGGGATACATTAGATGGGTTTAAAACACTTTAAATACATTTTAAACTCATATTTAAACACGTAAATTTAGGTTATGTTGTTTTAAAATAAACACTTTTAATTGTAAATAATTCACTACTTTAAATAATTTTTGAACTGTTTATTATGTTTTTTTAATAATCTAAACATAATATTACAAAGTTTTGAGACACGTAATCCATTTTTATCTCGAAATGCGAACCCATATTACGCGACAAAACAACAATCAAAATTTATAGTTTTAAAATATACCACCGCACTTTTTACACACAATAAATACTTTTGAATAGTTTTTATATTATTTGGGATATATTGGAAGGGTGTAAATAATAATTTAAGGAAGATATAATGAAAAACATAACACCTACCACAGCTATCGTAGTGATGACACAGGCAGTCGTATATGCTCTCGTAACCGGAGGCATTTGCAGATATTCTTGTCGTACAACGTACGCCATTTTCGTAATATTTTGTTGTTCAAACTGTCATAAACCTACCATGTCAATAAAATATGTACAAGTTCTTTTAAATTAGATTTTTGCTGGTATCATCTCGTTGGTTAATGGTTAACACTTTTTTGACATGGTTATTTTTATTTTATACCGAAATTCCCCTAAGATATAATAATACAAATAAATTATTTTAAAGGTATATTGAGACACTAAACTTGTAACTTTTGTGTGAATATATGATAATTTTAATGTAAAAATAATTTAATTAGCAAAAAATTTTTACATCTTGTGGTTTGTTGATTGTTGGCAGCAGTGTTTTGTTTGACAGTTTGTTGTCCGATGTCATTTGTTGGACACGAAATTTCATTTTACATTTTTAAATATACAATTAAACTAATTATTGACAGTCTACAATAATGGTTTTAACTAAAGAATATAGAATATGCATGCCTCTAACTGTAGAAGAGGTAAATAACAGCTGTTATATAAAAATAAAAGTTATTGATCATTTTTTGTAATTAGTACCGTATCGGGCAATTATATATGATTGCCAGACATAGTTTAGAACAATCCGACAAAGGGGAAGGTGTAGAAGTCGTAGAAAACAGAGAATGTTTAGATCCGGTTCACGGAAAAGGACAATTTACAGAAAAACGAATACATCTTTCTAGGTTAGTAATATTTTTCTAGGTTAGTTACGTCAAGTTTTGCACATATTTTGAGTTATTTAACAAATATTTTATAGTAAATTACCATATTGGGTGCAAGCTTTGTGCCCAAAAATATTCTACGTTACAGAAAAAGCTTGGAATTATTATCCATACACCGTTACAGAATATACAGTCAGTATGCTTAATCAAGTATATTTTTTTATGAAATTAGTACTTAAAAACTAATTATTATTGTGTTATAGTGTTCTTTTATACCTAAATTTAATATACACATCGAAACTCGATACGAAAACGATAATGGATGCACGGAAAATGTAAGTTATATTAACATTTTTAGGTTATGTTGTATGTGATTATGTGAATTTCCCTAGTTAGTTAGTGATTTAGAAGAAATACCAGAAAGTTTAGTGGATTTTATAGATATAGCTTACGATGAATTAAGTCCCAAGCATTATAAAGAAGAAGAAGATTTGAAATATTTTAAATCGAAAATAACGAACCGCGGTCCTCTTGTCGATGGTTGGAGATCAAATTCGAATCCTATAATGTGTTCCTATAAAAAAGTGGACGTTAGTTTTGAAGTTTGGGGACTGCAGACTAGGGTTGAAGAATTTGTTCATAGCGTAAGTGATTTTTAATTTTTTTATTTGCATAATTTGTATGACGCGGTTATAAAACAATTATTCGAAATAATTACCGGTTATTCTGAAAGAAACGATAAAATATAATTAGTGTTGATAGAAAACTTCGTTTATTAATTCGAATAAATATTGGGCCCATAACCTGATGAATTATTTTATATCTTATTGTTTAATTAATTTTAATATTATAATCAAACAGCCGTATTTTAATAAATTTTCATAGATTTTGTTCGTTTATTAATTCAGATAAATATTGGGCCCATAACCTGATGAATTTTTTTAATAACCTATTTTTAAATTAATTTTCATTTACATAATAAAACAACTATATTTTAATAAATTTTCATAGATTTGTTCATTTGTTAATTCGTATAAATATTGGGCCCATAACCTGATGAATTATTTTATAACATATTTTTTAATTAATTTTTATTTTCATAATCAAACAACCGTATTTTAATAATTTTTATAGATTTGTTCGTTTATTAATTGGGATAAATATTGGGCCCATAACCTGATGAATTTTTTTATAACCTATTTTTAAAATTAATTTTCATATTAATAATCAAGCAACCGTATTTTAACATATTTTCACGCATTTGTTCGTTTATTGATTCGGATAAATATTGGGCCCATAACCTGATGAATTATTTTATAACATATTGTATAATTAATTTTCATATTAATAATCAAACAAGTGTATTTTAATAAATTTTCATAGATTTGTTCGTTTATTAATTCGAATAAATATTGGGCCCGTAACCTGATGAATTTCATTATAACCTATTATAACCTATTTTTAAATTAATTTTCATTTTCATAATCAAACAACCGTATTTTAACATATTTTCACACATTTGTTTATTAATTTGAATTAATATTGGGCCCATAACCTGATGAATTATTTTATAACATATTAATTAATTTTCATATTAATAATCAAGCAACATTGGAAACTGTAAAGTAGATTCAACATGAGTTGCTCATTTCAGATTGAATATACAGGGTGTTCCATTTAAGTGCTACACTATTGCTATCTCGAGAAGTATAAGAGATACGAAATTCGTTAAATTAGCAAGTAATTTCTAAATTATATAACTACTAAAATGAACAAAATAAAAAAAATTCTTAACCAGTGGTTATGGGAGCCATTTTTTAAATTTTAAATTAGAACCTACCTTTTTTATTTGCTTATTCGATTCAGTATTTTTTTTCTGAATTCAACGATATCCATATGTAATTTACTATTATTACAAAATTTTTGAGAAAAATATAAATTAATAATGTATCATTTTTATTTAAATATACAAAGAGTGCTATGGAAAAAACAAATACATAAATACTATTTACAATTGTTTTATTGATTTATTTGTTTTTTCCATAGCGCTCTTTATACATATATACATACATACATACATACATACATACATACATACATACATAAAATCACGCATTTCCCACTTAGTGGGTTAGCACAAACCCGAAAGAATAACAATAACATCATCCAAAAAATAATCAGTCTCTCTTTCAACAACATTATTACTAACCTGACATCATAGGTACAACATATATTTCTCACTCTTAACATATTAAAGTGACCGATTTTCGGTAGCGAAATACCGCATCCGGACCACAATAATAGTTACGAAACAATCATCCTTCGCCACACATTCCTGTCTAAGCACACTTCTTTCGCCTCGGCCACATTCATAATCGCATTCATACACGCTCTTCTTCTCTTCCCACTCGGAAACTTTCTCTCTTTTAGTACCTTATCAATCACATCCATCCACTTACACACTAGACGGCCCCGCAATCGAACACCGTCAATTTCACCAAGATATATACGCTTTACAAGCCGTTCATTCTTCATTCTCTCCACATGACCAAACCATCTCAACTGGCTCATTCCTACTCTCTTAACAACATTCTTCCTAACCATACATTCTTCATACACCAAATTATTCCTCACGCGATCCCATCTTACATATCCACATACTCCACGTAAATACCTCATTTCCACAGCAGTCACTCTTATTTTATGCTTTCCCGTCCATGCCCAACATTCGCTTCCATACATCATTATTTTGTAATAATAGAGTATTACATATTAATATCACAAAATATAAAAAAAAAACTCCTCTCTATTTATTAATCTTAGTGCATCCGAGAAGTGCTCCTTCTCGGCCACCGGCAAGCCTTTGCCTGGATCGACGAATGGATAACCATGTCCTTAGAAGACGTTCGCGAATACGAAAAAAAACTCCAAACCCAAACCAATATTTTAGTGGGTTCTGGTGAGCCCAATACAGATTCTCCTATCGATGTTGGTACCCCTGAAAGTCCTGCTACCCCTGGGGCTTCCACAGGGGGCACCCCTGGGGCACAGGGCGATGCCCCACATACCCCAACGACCCCAAAAAGCCCTGACAGCAAGAAAGGGTTTTTTGGGAGTTGGTGGAATTAGATGAAATTAATAAAGTAATGTAAATTCTCGAATTTTTGTTATTGTAAAATTGTAAATGTATTGAAACTTATTGAATGTTGTCTGTTGTCCATTGGTGTTCGGATCTCTTGTGAATGTTAACTTAATTTTTTCTAGCACACTATATTGTAATATTTTCTTATTTATGTTAAGTAGTCAAATTATTTATGCTAAATAAATATTTATTTAAAATAAATGTTCGATATATTATGTGTTCTTTACAAATAAAAATATGTTTTCCATTTTCCATGTTCTGTAATTTTTTCAGAGATTTAGATGTGTTTGTTACAATTCAAAGTAAGTATTTTCATGTTTTTTATTATTTATTATATTCATATTTTTATAGAATAAGACCTTCGAACAAAATAATCGACATTTATGAAATTAAGTTCTTTATACTATTTTTTTTATTTTGCGCCTTTTATGTCATTTTTAAATAAAAAATCTGATGTGGACACCACACGACTTCTTTGTACGCAAGACTAATATGAATTATAAAATTGCACGTATTTGACGTAATTTGACATTAACATCTATTTTTTATTTTTTTGTTATTTTTTGTCCTAATCCATAGCAAGCTTCATTACAAAAACCAAAAAGTATATAAGTTTTAAATAAACATATCTTGCTTATACAAAGGGCTAATTTAATAATACTTGATGTGCTAGACGCAGAATTTAATTCTCTAAAACTCTTATTTGAAGCATTTATTTCTTAAAATCAAAATGAAACCATTTTATTCAAGAAAAACTGTTAACAACTTCAGGTAATATATCACTTCCGGTTAGCATGTTTTAACCAAAATTTACTATGTTACTCCAATTGACATAAAAGTCTTATATACCAAATTTGAAACGTTTTGGATTATATTTTAATATAGTTTTTCATTAAAATCTATTATAGGCTTCAAATAAAGTACCATTTCTGGAAATTATGTAATGACCAAAAAGGGAGGTGCACAACTAGAAGTCCTAAATACAAAATTTCAACTTTCTACGGCTTACAGTTTTTGAGTCATGCGAGATACGTACGTACAGACGTCACGACGAAATTAGTCAGAATGGATTCAGGGATGGTCAAAATGGATATTTCCGTTGAAATCTGGAAACCGAAATTTTTCGCGAATACAATACTTCCTTTACTTCGTACAAGGAAGTAAAAATCTGATGTGGCCAGCACATAACCTCTCGCCAGATATTTTACCTGGTTGTACGCATAAAACGAAACATATTTTTAAATACAAATACATATATTCATGTTTCACTACAAAATAATTCTCACATATATTTGCAAAATCTATGGGATATTTTAATATAAATTATGTACAATACATACATTTTCTTTATATTCAATATCCTGAAATTTTCTTTTTCTACTTTCCTTTTCTTTTTCTTTATATTCGTAATTTTTTCGCAAATTCCTTTTATATTCTTTTTTACGTATATTCTTTTACGTTGTTGTCTTTTTTTATTTTCATAATCTTCATAATAATGAACAAATATTTTTGACAGAGACATTTATGTGTCAATTACAAACATTTGAATTTCTTGCCTTGAAGTAGTTTGATCTAAGAATTTTTACATCAAATTATTTTATATGCCTTTCTTTATCTCTAAATCTATAGAAGATATAATAATGAATTTATATTTATCGAATAAAGAATTTAACGTTCTTTAATATAAGTATTTACATAAATTTTCGATAAATAATATTTAGATGATTTTTTTCTTGTAACTACTACTTGTTCAATTGTTACCAATACTTAATCAACTCTTCCCATTATTGTTAGATTGAGGAATTCGTAGTTAAAAATGTCTTAAGTCTTATAGTATTAGAGAAATCGTGAATCCAACTTCCACACACACATACGGACATCATCGTAAAAATGTTATAATCGGATTCTAGGGACCTTAAAACGTGCTTATTCACTAAAATCTGGATATGCGATTTTTAGCATGAATCCAATACCTCTCTTAGCGAGAGGTAAAAATCTGATGTGGCCAACACATGGCCTGCCGTCAATTCCATGTTTGAAATAGCAATGAGCTTTAAGTAAAGTATCACTTCCGGTTGATCGCTTGTAAACAAAATCTAATTTGTTCCAATAAATAGAAAAGTCTGTAATACCAAATTTTAGATTATATTTTATTATGTTTTTCCTCGAAAATGTGTTAAGAGCTCCAAATTAAGTACCACTTCCGGTTTATCATATAGGTATAGTCAAAATTTAATGTTGTTTCAAATTATACACTTGTTTTAAATACCAAATTTGAGAAGTTTTGAATCATGTTTTAATACATTTTTTCAAGAAAATCTTTTCCTGTAAAGTAGTACTTCCGGTTTACCAATTTTCGAAAACATCTAATATGTCGTTCTCATTAATATAAAAGTCTTAAATACCAAATTTGAAAAGTTTTGGATTGTATCAATTGATTTTTCACAAAAATCTGTTCAGAGCTTCAAATAAAGAATCACTTCCGGTTTATCAATTTTAGCCAAAATCTAATATGATACTTCCCTTTATATAAAAGTCTTAAATACTAAATTTGACAGGTTTTGGAGTATATCATAATATATTTTTTACGAAAATCTGTTCAGAGCTTCAAGTAAAGTATCACTTCTGGTGTATTAATTTTAGCCATAATCTAATATGTTGTTCCTGTTGATATAAAAGTCTTAAATACTAAAATTGAAAAGTTTTGGTTTATATTTTAATACAGTTTTTCATTAAAAACTGTTGCAGGCTTCATGTAAAGTATTACTTCCGGTTATCCAATTTTACCCAAAATCTAAAAAACTGTTTATATGAATACAGAAAGCTTAAATACGGAAAATAGAAATATTTGGAAGTTTGTTATAAGAGTTATCGTGGACGAAAAAATCGTCACGCACACACAGACATCATCGTAAAAATAGTAAAAAAGTGTTGTGGGAACCCTAATTCGTGCTTATTCACTGAAAACTCACCATCGAATTTTTGGACCGATAACATTACCTCCCTTACCTACAGTATGACGGGAGGTAAAAATAATTTTAAAATAATAGAGTTTTTTGAATTTTGTGAACTTCAACTTTACGTTCACGTAGACATTACAATTTTCAAAAATTGTCGATTATTAATTTATGCTAATATAGAGAAAAGCTTTCTTTAAAAAACTGTTTTTACAGATTATAGAAATTCGATTCCATTTTCGAGTTGTAGAGTGATAAAACAGTGGCTGTTATTAGTGAAAAAATCAAAAAAGTTTACGCCGGAAGTGGTTGATCATGAGCAACATTTTTTATGGTTGGGCGCTTGACATTTAGTTGTTCTGGAATGCTTTTAGCGGTAATAAGCCGTGATGATATATTTTTTTACTTCCCGTTACATTTGGTAAGGGAGGTATAGGGATCGTGCTAAAAATCTCATATCGAGATTTTGGTAAATGACCACGTTTTAAGGACCGTAGAATCCAATTTTAACATTTTCACAATGATGTCTGTGTGTATGTATGTGTTGTACCTTATTCTAATATGGGAAGAAGCCATTAGATTTTGGTGTAAATCAGATAACCGGAAATGGTACTTTTCTTACAGCTCAAAATAGTTTTTCTTGGAAAATACCTTCAAATGTTATTATTTCGAGATTTGTGTTATTATAGAAATTAAAGATTATTAAATTTTCTACAAATTTGCATTAATACTTTTTCTATATATTTTATGGATAAATTTATAAAATTATCTATAATTTAAATCCCGGAGTTTACGCTTTAAACAAACACAACTCTTTGGTTACACAGTTCATATCTCAAATGTATGTAACTGACAGATAAATGTCACTGTCAAAGAACTAATCATTTCAAATTAATAACAGTAACGTTTTAAAAAGAAAATAGTAAATAGAACCATAGTTATATGGAATGAATTTTAATACAGTTTCCAGTATAACTAAATATGTAAGTATATATATTTAAATTAATAAAAATTAAATAGCTGGAATTATTTACTGAGTTTACATGCAGTTTTGAAACCGTTTTTAAAACGTTTTTAGTATTGAAAACACCATGTATACAGTGTCAAAACGGTTTTGAACTATCTCAAACCAAAACTAACATTCATGGGTTGGACTTGAAAACTAGTTTCAAAACTACTCATGTAAACACTTAAAATTCAGTTTCGATACTGCGCATGCGTCCAGAGCATAAAGTTTCTGTCGCTTTGTGTTACTAACCTTCAAATATACTGACAGTTGTGTAGTTTTAGTGCGTAGTGGTACGAAGTTTAAAAAATAATTGGAATAATAGCAAAACGAACTATTTGGAGTGAAGAGGATCTGTCACTTACATCAGCTAAATGCACTTGCGCCGAAACTGATTTCAAATCAATTTTTAAACTTGTTTTGAAAACTGCATGTTAACAGTTTTGCATAATTTTGACTAAAAACTGAAACCATTTTCAAAACTGCATGTAAACGTAATGATATTGTGTTGGCCACATCAGATTTTCTGTGTTTTATTTGCATAATTATCAAAACCACAAAATATAATTGAAAACACTAATTCTGTTATCATTTTCCTATTTATAATAAATGCATTTGACCACAAATGAAATTATATTACGACATAATACATCAATTATTTTTGCAAAACAGTTTTAAATATAAAAACAACATTTATTAATAATTGTATCAACCCTCAAATAAATATATTACATTAGAATTATTAGTCTAGTCTAGTTTTTCGTTCCTATATTAAAAAATTGTTACAATTTCACAAATTTAATTAAATTATACAACATAATAACATAAAATACCGGATACAAAAATAATAAAATTGATAGTTTTTTGATAATAAAGGAAATGAAAAATATGAATTTGAAAGCAATATTATTTATCAATTAACATAATTTTGTTTGAAGCTTTGAAGGCCGCAGTTTTTTAAAATTAATTTTATTAAAATATTTCAATGTTTATGTAGGTTAAATATATATTAATAAATGTACACGGACACTCGTTTCTGATATGGAGAATACACCTTATCGTTTACAAAAAATATTGTTTAGCAATATATTGTATATAGAAAATATTTTAATGATTTCAAATTTCGATTTTTCTGCCTATGTCATTCAATATATCTGGCATCATATATTTAAACAAATATAATTTGGTTTACTTGTTTCGTTATGTTTTGCATAACTTGAAAATGTATTGCGGATTTAATAAAGGCATTAGCAGAAGCAGTGGCGTTCCCAGGATTTTGGTCTAGGGAGAGCGATATAAGAGGAAATTTAAATATAATTTTTGTGTATTTACTTTTCGCGAATTTTTTTTTAATATATACATTAGGTGGATCTTAAAAGGGGTCAAGTCGAATTTTATTTGGGCCCTAAAGTAGTTCCAAATAAATAAATAAAAAAAATGCGCAGGCAAAGATTCCGCTTAATATTAATATTTGACCGTACCTAAATGCACTTGATTTTTCCCCATTTAAATAACATTAGGTTTTGACATATTTTGGAACTGTATTTTTGTCAAAGGCAATAAGAGATTTAAAAAATCCACTTAATATTAGAATATATACTAGAGTGACCCGAAAATATGTGGACAAAATTTAAAGTCCCAATCAATATTCTTAAGACAATTGTAGATAGCTTTTTTGGGCTTTTAGGTGATAGTTTAACCATCTATAATTATCTTAAGAATAATGATTGGGACTTCCAATTTTGTCCACATATTCTCGGGTCATTTTAGTATATATTCCAGCACTGAGTGGATTTTTGAAACCTCCTATTGGCTAGGAAAAAATAAAGTTCCAAAATGTGTCAAAACCCAATGTTATTTATATAGAGAAAATCAAGGACATTTTGGCACGGTCAAATATTAATATTAAGCGAAATCATTGCCAGCACAATTTTTATTTATTTATTTGGAATCACTTTAGGGGGCGTTCCGCATAAAATTCGACTTGGCCCCTTTTAAGGTCCACTCTAATATACATATATTTTAAACAATTGCATATATTTATTTTCTCATATTTAAAATAAAAGCAAAGATTTTTTAAAGATATTAAGGTATAGGAACGATATATTAAAAATATTAGAAACATTAAACAAGAAAATCTGTCACCTAATAGCATGATTTATACTTGAAAATGGCTGTCTCTTCCCTAGAAATTCTTGCGCAAGTTTTTCATCACGTCAATTTTTTTCTTGATAAGTTGCAATTTATTTTTTATTGTGAACGATACTTAAGTCAGATTTACTTAAGTGAGGAGCCATTATTATTAGAAATTTCGAGATAAATGAACAAAACTTAAAGCAATTTTGTGATAATTCTTACAACTAACTCGAAATATCACTGATACAAAAAAATATGGGTAGGTCTAGGGGGCCCCCATCGCCTTCCCCCAGGGGGTACGCCACTGAGCAGAAGGCTTGAAAATAGCAAGATTTTTAATTAAAATATATATTAAGGGCTTTAAAAACTCCAATATTTTAAATATTAATAACTTTTTTTTAACTATTATAAAGTTTTATAATAGGTACATCGGCCACCCATCTAAAATATAACTGGACACAGTTTGGTTTACCTATGAACAAAATCAAAACAAAGAGATCTTGGCAAAAATACTAAATTAAAAAAATCTGATGTGGCCAGCACATTACCTTCAGACAGTTCTATGAATTTTGTACAAATTCCATACAGAAAGTTTCTTGTAAGATTCTATATATTTCCAGTAAAATTATAACCCAAACATATGTAAATTGCACTTTGACAGTGATATTTGTCAATCAGAATTTTCTTAATGTAGTAGATGTTTCCATGTTTATAGCACAGCTGGCTGCTCTGTGAAATTTAATTTCTTTATAATTTTTACCTTCCGTCACCTTTAGGTAAGGAAGGTATTGTCTTTGGTCAAAAAATTCGATGATGAGTTTTTAATCAATAAGCACGTTTTAGGGTCCCTAGAATACGAATTTACTATTTTTACGATGATGTCTGTATGTGTGTGTGTGTGGATGTGTGTGTGTGTGGATGTGTGTGTGTGTGTGTGTGTGTGTGTGTGTGTGTGTGTAACAAAATTTTCGTCTGCGATAACTCTAATACTACAGTTACAAAAATTATAATTTTTTCGTGTACTTCTTCGTTACATCCATATGAAGAGCTGATTAGATTTTGGTTACAATTGGTCAACCGGAAGTACCATCATTTGAAGATTTTAACAGTTTTTCTTGAAAAAACTATGTTAAATATAATTTTTTCACATTTGATGTTATTATAAATATTAAAGTATATTTTATTCTCTGTACGATTTGACTGCATTTTATACTTAATATTAAATGGATATAGAGTTAAAAAATTATAAAGAAATTAAATTTCATAAAGTAGCCATAGCTATGAAAACAGCTACTATATTAAGAAAATTCTGATTGAAAGATGTCAGTGTCAAGTGAAATTGACATAGTGTGTTTGTCTTACAATTTTTACTGGAAATATAGGATCTTTTGCTTTCTGTATGGAATTTGTATAAAATACATACAACTGCTTTAAGGTAATGTACAAGAAATAATAATAATAATAATAAATCTTTTATTTCTGCAGATACATTACACTGTATATAGAAAACGTCACAAAATAATAATTTTCTGTATGAAATTTGCATAAAATACATGCAACTGCGGGAAGGTAATGTACAAGAAATAGAATATTTAATTTAGCAAGGAACTTTCCGTATGAAATTTGTACAAAATACATAGAACTGACGGAAGGTAATGTGCTGGCCACATCAGATTTTTTAACTATATATCCATTGAATATGAAATATAAAATGTAATCAAATCGTATAAAGAATAAAATATTCTTTAATATTTATAATAACATTAAATGTGAAAAAGTGATATTTAACAGCATTTTTTCAAGAAAAACTGTTAAAATCTTCAAATTAGGGTACTTCCGGTCGACCAATTATAACCAAAATCTAAACAGCTCTTCATATGGATCTAAAGAAAAGGAATACGCAAAAATTAAATTTTTTGGAAAGGTGGTATTGGAGTTATGCGATCCGAAAAAATCGTCACACACATACATATATACATACATACATACATACATACATACATACATACATACATACATACAGACATCATCGTAGTATAATCGTATTCCAGGGACCCTAAAACGTGCTTATTCATTAAAAACTGATCATCGAATTTTTTAATCAAAGACAATACCTTCTTTACCTAAAAGTGACGGAAGGTAAAAATAGTTTTTACTTAAAGTTCCTTAATTTTAAATACATATAAATTTGTTAAAAACATTTTTTTCTACAGTCTATATACAAAGTAGCCATTTGCGCTCTCTTTTGTCAACGCAAAATGTCACTTTGCCGCTCTAGAGCGACAAAGTAGAAAAACGCTCGCTCCTCAAATTTGTAACTATACAATGTTGAGAAATGTTACTTGGCTACATTCTTAACGGAAACGTTTAGTCAGGAATTAATGACACTGTAGTTATACATTACCCACTTACATAACCAAACAAAATGCCGCACTGCTGTGAAAATAAAATAGGGCATTCATTTACAAAAACGAAAGTATAAAATGGCTAGATTAGATTGAAGCAATAGCTCAAGAAGAATGGAAAATATCGATAAGTAAAAATAAATAAAAAATAAATTTTTGTTATGGTGAAGGACCCCATTGTGGCGACTGTAGAAAAAAATCTTGTGTGTGTTTTGAGCGCAAATGGACATTGTCGATTTCGAGAGAATGTCTCGCTCCTGCGTCGCGCGGTAACAACCTCTCAATCGACAATGTCTTATTTTACGCTCTTAATACACAAATAGCTATTATATATTTTAACAAACATTTACAACAATTTTTTATAAAATATATTTATTTTAACAACCAAAATACATTTGAAACATAAATCATAAAACTTATATTTTCTTTTGCACAATATATAACATATAGTTCTCTCGAGATTTACTGCAAAATTCGATTAAAAGAAAAACAATTAATCCCAAAATATATCTTTCAATTTCGCAAGAAGTATTGCAAAATTTAAAAGAAGTGAAATATGTTTTATTATCTTAAAAATCCATATTTACCGGCTAGCTAGTACGCATGTGCAGCGCTTAAAAGCATTCGGTTCTGTCTCTCAACTCTCAGCCCTCAGTTCAGTTGTGACGCTCTTGTGTGTTGGTGTGTTGTTCCTTGTCGTTTGACAAGTTGTGAGTGTCAAATACGAATACGAGAGAAGATTTACTGGAAAGGTAGTGTAATTTTATCTAAAATTGATTAGAAATGTTTGTTTTACGTTTTACTTAATATATTTTTATCTAGCTTTTGTTATTTTTACAATTTACACGTGTTTTCCTGTTGTTGTGGTTACACTTGTTTTGTCAATAATTTGCGATGTTTTTTGCAAAATATTAACACATATTATTATAATTTTCGTATATATGGACGGAGTAACATATTATTAAATGTAAAATGGCAGAAATGTGACATTTTTTATGTTTGTTTACATCGTTTCTTGTAACAATTATGTTGTTGGATTTATGAGAGAGAGAAACACTTGCACACTTTATTTCATATATATTTAATTGAAAAGGACATTTATTATTGGGGAAAATCATATAAAAAACACAACTACAAACTGAACGAACTGATTCACACTGGAACAAAAATGGCTACAGCCATGATTGACTACTAAAACACAAACATCTGACAATCAAAAATTGCTCGCTAACTCGGTCGGTAAAACTACTGTTCGTTACCGATAATTACACTTATACAGGGTGTTTGTCTACTACACACAATTTCTACAACATCCTCCCACCTGAGTGAACGGAAATTATATTTAAGTGAACTCACAAACAAATTATAGAAATTGCCCATAGTTTACAATTCTCACTTATCTAAATTACAGATTAAGTTTATTTGGTTTCTTGATTCTTCTACCGCGACGTGAAAATTCGGCACTATCACTATGCTCTGCTTTGCACACGGGAATTTTCACATCATTCGCGACACCTTCACATAGTTCACTTGGTTGAAGATTATCTTCAATCTTCTTGGAACAGTCTAACTCCAAGGGGTAGAGTCTCTGCACTGGACGGAGTAGTTCCCCGCCCGCCGTCTTCAATCTCACCAAACGCACTTCTCCATCGCGCCCAGGAATAAGCTCTTCAACTTTTGCGATGGGCCAGTTGATTCGCTTGGTGCCATCTTTTCCAACTAACACTATGTCACCAATATTTATTTTCTTTGAACACTTGTCACTATTATAATGTAGCGTCAATTGTCCTAAGTATTCATCACGGAAACGACGCTGTAAATCTTCCCTCAATTTTTGTCGGTAACGTAGCTTTCGGTTAGGATCATATTTTTCTATTTGGTCAATATCAGGTACACCAGATTCATCTAAATCTTTTAAAAACATTTCTGGAGTTAAAGGTACTAGATCGTGTGGATCATTAGTGACGTAAGTCAGTGGCCGCTGATTAATGACCGATTCGCAATCACATAATACTGTTTGCATCTCTTCAAAATCTAAAGAAGTTTTACCGAGTACTCGACGAAGTAACTGTTTTATTACACCAACTAGTCTTTCCCACCAGCCTCCCCACCATGCCGCTGTAGGAGGATTAAACTTCCATTTTATTTTCCTAACAGTACTATATTTATTAATTTCCCCCCAATCCAAATTCTGGAACGCATTTGCTGCTCCTACAAAATTTGTGCCATTATCACTGTAGATTACGGATGGTCGGCCTCTTCTACTAATAAACTTTCTAAAACCTTGTAGGAAACGATCAGTTGATAAAGATGAAATTAATTCAAGATGTACAGCCCTATAGATGGCACAAGTATATAAACATATCCATACTTTCTTGTTAGATTTCCCTTTGTCGCTTTTTACGTATAGGGGTCCGGCTAGATCCACTCCAACAACCTCAAAAACTTTAGCATCCTTCACTCTATCTTCAGGTAAAGGTGTTGGTACAACTTCTATTTTTCTAGCTTTCTGTCTCTTGCAACTTTGACATTTATTTATAACTGCTCTTATAGTACGCCTGCCACCTAGGATCCAATATTCTTTCCTTACTATAGTCATCATCATTTCTATACCTGCATGAGACGACTCACAGTGTAAGCTCATGATCAGTCTAGATACAACTGGATGAGTATGATTTGGCAGAACTACTGGATAGCAGAAGTTATAAATATCCTCACGATTTGAAATCTTTGTCGTCAAACGAATGATACCTTCTCCGTCTACATGTGGACTCAAAGTTGCTAACTTTGGATCATTTACTCCTGTAAATGAATCTTGTTGGATTAAATAAATTAGCTTAATTTCAGCTGTAACGATTTCTTCGGTAGAGAGATCTCCGCTACATCGTTTCTGTTTAGTTGACATGTTATTTCTTAATCTTAACAGCCAACCAATTAATCGAATAATCTGCCTATATTTCGAAAAGTATACATAATACCAGTCAGTATTACCTGTCGTATTTATTAAAGATGAAATAACACCTTTCCTTTTTTCTTCATTGATTTCATCTTCATCATACTTAATGTTATAAGAAGGCCATAAATTAGGTGGATCTCTAATCCAATCTGGACCCTCCCACCATTTGGATTCAACAAGTTTCCTTGCACTACATCCACGTGAGGGTAAGTCAGCAGGGTTTAGTGCTCCTGGTACATGTCTCCATTCACAACCTGAGGTAAGTTGCCTGATTTCGTTAACTCTATTTGCTACGAATACATCCCATTGTTCGGCTCGATTTATCCATGCTAGGACTGTTGTAGCATCACACCAAAAAAATGTCTTTAGATTGTATGCACTCAACTCATTTACTATAGAAGAATATAGCCTCGCTCCAATTGTAGCTGCTAACAGCTCTAACCTCGGAATAGAAATCTTCTTCTTACCTTTACTTATAGGAGATACTCGTGTCTTCGCTTGTATTAGCTGAACTTGAACATTATTGTCTGTTGCGGCTCTTAAAAATACAACCGTTGCATATGATACCTTACTGGCATCACAAAATATATGAAGCGTTAAGTTATCAACACTGTTTACTCCTATTAACCATCTAGGGATTTTTATATCAGATAAGTACGACAATTCACTTACCCAATTTGAAAATTGAGACTTAATATCTTCATTTACTTCTTGGTCCCAACTTACTTTCGAGTCACAAGCTTGTTGCAGCAGTAATTTTGGTAACAGAGTAACACAACTTGTTACTCCTACAGGATCAAACACTTTGTATGCCACGGACAAAATCGTTCGTTTTGTAACTTTTTCTAAATTTGGTGATTTTAAACTTTCCAAGTTAATCTCCAACGTATCATCTTGCCTATTCCACAACAAACCTAACACATTGGATATTTTCTCTTCTTCTGGACAGTGTTGAAGGTCAGTATACTCCCACCCTCTAAGTTCAAATTTTCCAATATTCAATATTGCAGTGGCTTCTTCTACAAATTGTTTTAAATCTTGCCCAGTATCTACGCTGGTTACACAATTGTCTACGTAGAAGCTTTCCATTAGTTGTATGACTATTTCCTTGTTAAACGACAATTGTTTTTCCTCACATTGTGTCAAAACAGAATTGAGATGATATTTTAATACTGCACCCAATAAAAATGGACTTGACGAAACACCAAATACCACTCTACAATGTCGATAAACTTTAAGATTTTCCTCTTTATCAAACCAGAAAAATCTGAGAAAATCTCTGTCGTTAGGGAACAAACTGATTTGTAAGAAAGCTTTTCTAATGTCTGCTATAACTCCTATTTTCTTTAATCTAAAACGTAATAAAATAGAAGGAATTAATTCTATTAGATTAGTACCTTTTTCTAGACAATTGTTTAACGATGGGCTATGTTTTTCTTTTGCAGAAGCATCGAATACAGGGCGTATCCTGGTAGTACTACCTTCTTTCACTACGGGTCGATGCGGTAAATAATGTCCCGGCTTATCGAGTTCTGTTTCTAGTACTTCTTCGATCACACCTTCCTGTATCCAGTTATCAAATACATTTTGATACTCATCGTACAAGTTGTCAACTTTTAACTTTTTTACTGTGTTATTCAATCGTTTTTGTGCTAGATTATAGTTGCTAGGCAGTGGAATATGGTTTTCAATCCAAGGCAGATGAACTTCAAACCTGTTCTCTTCATTAACTTTAACTGTCTTGAGAAAATGATTCACTGCTGCTAAATGTAACTCGTCTTTCGTTTTCTTCTCTATTGGATCACTGATACCCAAAATATCTAGTTTCCACAGGTCTGATACATTTGCTTCTGTGATTAACATCGATGTCACAACTAGCGCTGCGCTTTCACTATTTTGTTGACTTGGAATTTTACCCATTAACGTCCATCCAAGTCTAGTTTCAACAGCCACTAGTCCGCAATCGAGAATTCTGTACCCACCGGTAAGCAATTTTCCTGAGACGTCAGCCCCAATTAATATTTCTATAGGACGTTCTTGCATGTCAGTTAATTTAATATTATTGCTTTTCAGTTCTTGTATCCAAGGTCCTGGTTTCACAGGTGGAATCCGGCCACAAATAACATCTTGATCTAAAACTTCAAAATTACATTTATATGTATCACCCAGATTTGACAAATATAAAGTAAACACATTGTGATCACAAATGTTAGTGGTAGTACCGCCAAAAAGAGAGTGCTGAATATGTTCTTCTCTTTTAGGTTTAAATTTGAATCTTTCAGCTGTTTCTTTCAGAATGTAGGAACGTTGTGAGCCTGAATCAATTATAGCGCGTGCAACAGCAGTTACTCCATTACCTCTCACTTTAACTAGCAGAGTTTGTAGCAATACATCGGGAGCACTTGAGAAGCTTGCTAAAGACTGCGACTGACCTTTATCTTCCTTGCTCTGCAACTCTGGTGACTGAATGTCTTCCTTTTTATTTTCAGGAATTTGTGGTAAATTATCACACATTAGGACATGATGTTTTTTCTGGCATACTATGCATGTCGGTCTGTTCGTACATGCTCTTGCTGGATGCCCTGGCCTAAAACAAAGGTAACAGCACTTATTTTTCTCTAGCATTTTACGTTTTTCTACTAGCGACATATTTCGAGCTTTAAAACAGTTGGTAGTCTTATGGCCGCCATTGCAAAAAATACAACCATTACGTTGTTCCTTTGTTGAGGTCGTTAACAAACCAGCCGCAGTAGGTAAATCTTCCGCAATAGAATTCACAGGCTTGAAACCGCGTTCTTTCTTCCTAGTATTCCTGTTAGCTGTAACTCCAAAACCAGATTTAGCTAAAGTTACCTTTTGTTCATTTGCAACCTCAGCTGAAATAAACTGCATTAGTTGATCCAATCGATTCTTTGAAGAGTTTTCAACGTTTTCAGTATTAATACCAGTTTCTTCACATTTTACAATAGACTGAGCCTGTACAACTTGCATTACAGCACTATTTCTTTGCCACATACGTAAAACATCTTCGGGCAAACATGATTCTACTAATGGTAAAAGCATGGAAGCACATTTTTCAGTAGTAACATCAAGTGTGTCTAGTGCCCTTAAATGACACTCAAGTTTATCATAAAGAGAGGCCAAAGATATTGTATTTGATGAAAGAGTATTTTGTAAAACTAAACTCAACAATTCTCTGACATAGACTTCAACCAATAAGTCTTCTCTACCAAATCTAGACTTAAGAGCAGTTATAACTTTTGGATAGTTACCTTCAGTTGCAGGAAAACTTTCTACTAATTCTCTAGCCTTTGACCCAGCGACAGTAGCTTGTAAAAGATATTGGAACTTGTCACCTGCTCCGATGGTTTCATCTTCGTCTATTTTCTTGAACTGTGTCCAAAATTGAAGCCATTCTTTGATGTCCCCATTAAACTTCTTCAGTTCTAGCAGAGGTAGTTTGAAAGAACGTTTTTGATTGCAGCTGCTGTTGCTGCTTGCTTGTGCAACACTTCTGTCACTTCCAGCAGCCACTGACATTCTATCCTCTTCTAAATCCGACATAGCAGTTTTTATTCTGGAATAATTTAAAGCATACTGGTCTGCTACATCTTGTTCGTCCTCGAACTCCTTTTCAGTTGTGTTATCGTTGTCTAGTAACAGATTATTTATTTCAGAATCTAATTCTAAAATGTCACTGTACCTTTTCTCCAATAATTCGAATTGTGATTTAATCTCACGTATGTCCTTTTCATCTTTTTTCAGCAACGCCTTGATCTGGTTAGAAATCTTTGTGAACGAAGTCCTTGAGATTCCACGTGCTTTTCTTGCTCTATCCATTATACTTTAAGTCCTGTCACGGTCGCCAAATGTTGGATTTATGAGAGAGAGAAACACTTGCACACTTTATTTCATATATATTTAATTGAAAAGGACATTTATTATTGGGGAAAATCATATAAAAAACACAACTACAAACTGAACGAACTGATTCACACTGGAACAAAAATGGCTACAGCCATGATTGACTACTAAAACACAAACATCTGACAATCAAAAATTGCTCGCTAACTCGGTCGGTAAAACTACTGTTCGTTACCGATAATTACACTTATACAGGGTGTTTGTCTACTACACACAATTTCTACAACAATGTGCTATATTTAAGCATTTGTTTTTTTTAAATTATAACTTGGAAAATCCAAATTTACGTATATATTTAATATATGTTTACAAAAATAGTCTACAACATATAACTGTATATACAAATATATATATGTTTGATTTAAAAATGCAGATTTATACAAGTTGTATGTGGTATTATTATTACAAAATATTCGTGTTTTTCTGGGTATGTTGAAATATATGTACTTAATTATTTTTATAATTTATATTTTATATGTAAAATTTTATATTTACAAATTTTGAATAATATTTCATATGTACAGGTAGGTACACTTTCTCCTACAATTCTGAGTGCCCGTTTACAACTACAATCATATGTATTATTTCGAAATACCATATTCAAAATCTAAGTGTCATTTTTTTGATTTAAACAAAATTTTCAATAGCATAAAAGTGACCCCTGATGATCTCTCTCTACGCCAGCATTAATGGCTTATTTGAATGCGATTTGTAATTTTAGAAAGTCTTTGTTTTCAAATTATTTAAAAAATTTGCAGAATTCATAATACAATAATAATAATACAAACTTTTAGTTTACGTTCTGTATTTATTAAATAGTCAACGTTTCGGGAGCATACACTGCTGTTTTCTTCAGGTTAATATAAATAAATAAATAATTGCAAAACAATGGCAACAAGTAATCAAGGTATAACATATTACAACATATTTAATATAGGAAGCCATGCTCGACTAATTTCTAAACGTACACAATGATTGAGATTATTATTCTTCGAATTACCTGTTGTAGGGATCGTGTTAAAAATCGCATATCGAGATTTTGGTAAATGACCACGTTTTATGGTCCTTAGAATCCAATTTTAACATTTTCACGATGATGTGTATGTGTGGATCCTCCACTCTAACTCAAATACTAATATATATATATATATATATATATATATATATATATATATATATATATATATATATATATATATATATATATATATATATAACGGCAAATGACCACAGCAGTCGGCCCGCCTTTAAAAATAATTATATATATATATATATATATATATATATATATATATATATATATATATATATATATATATATATTTAAATTAATAAAATTTAAATAGCGGGAGGTTTGGTGTTGGTCACATCATATTTTTTTTCATAATGATGTACAAATATTTTCGACAGTGGCATACAAATATTTTTGACAGTGACATTTATGTGTCAATTACAAACAATTGAATTTCTAGCCTTGAAGTAGTTTGATCTGAGATTTTTTACATCAAATTATTTTATATGCATTTCTTTATCTCTAAATGTATAGAAGATATAATATTGAATTTATATTTGTCGAATAAAGAATTTAACATTCTTTAATATAAGTATTTACTTATTTACATAAATTTTCGATAAATAATATTTAGATGATTTTTTCTTGTAACTACTACTTCTGGTTGTCCAATTGTTACCAAAACTTAATCAACTCCTCCCATTATTGTTAGATTGAGGAATCCATTTTTGGGATATGACCCAAAAATGGGCATTTTTGAGCAAAGTTTTGAGGCCGGATATCTCGGACACGAAAAGAAATATCGACCTGTGGTTTTAAAATCTTAAATCTACACCCTTCAAACTACTTAAATACAAATTTTTTAAACCACACCATCCTCCTACCCAAAAATGGGTGTGTGGTACACCTTCAACGACCTCACCAGTAAATTCCTCGTACCGAAAAACATAAGTATACCAATTTTCATCAAAATATTCCAACGGATACATTAATTATTAAATATTCCTTAAAATTGTCAAAAACTGAAAAAATCGCAAGGGGTACACCTTAGATTTTTTGCGATTTTTGGTCATTTTCAGACTTTTCCTTCTGGAGATTGTAATAGTTGTTCAAAAATTATGAAAATTGGTATGCTTATGTAATTTTGCTCGTAGAATCTAATGGTGATATCGCCAGCGGTGTATAATTGACCATTTTTGGGATATGACCCAAAAATGGGCATTTTTGAGCAAAGTTTTCAGGCCGAATATCTGGGACACGAAAAGAGATATCGACCTGTGGTTTTAAAATCTTAAATCTACACCCTTCAAACTACTTAAATACAAATTTTCAGAATTTTTAATTTTTTAAAAATTTCCACCCTTTTTTAAACCACACTATTCTCATACCCAAAAATGGGTGTGTGGTGCACCTTCAACGACCTCACCAGTAAATTCCTCGTACCAAAAAACATAAGTATACCAATTTTCATGAAAATATTCCAACGGATACATTAATTATTAAACATTCCTTAAAATTGTCAAAAACTGAAATAATCGCAAGGGGTACACCTTAGATTTTTTGCGATTTTTGGTCATTTTCAGACTTTTCCTTCTGGAGATTGTAATAGTTGTTCAAAAATTATGAAAATTGGTATGCTTATGTAATTTTGCTCGTAGAATCTAATGGTGATATCGCCAGCGGTGTATAATTGACCATTTTTGGGATATGACCCAAAAATGGGCATTTTAGAGCAAAGTTTTCAGGCCGAATATCTCGGACACGAAAAGAGATATCGACCTGTGGTTTTAAAATCTTAAATCTACACCCTTCAAACTACTTAAATACAAATTTTCAGAATTTTTAATTTTTTAAAAAATTCCACCCTTTTTTAACCACACTATCCTCATACCCAAAAATGGGTGTGTGGTACACATTCAACGACCTCACCAGTAAATTTCACGTACCAAAAAACATAAGTATACCAATTTTCATCAAAATATTCCAAGGGATATATTAATTATTAAACATTCCTTAAAATTGTCAAAAACTGAAAAAATCGCAAGGGGTACACCTTAGATTTTTTGCGATTTTTGGTCATTTTCAGACTTTTCCTTCTGGAGATTGTAATAGTTGTTCAAATATTATGAAAATTGGTATGCTTATGTAATTTTGCTCGTAGAATCTAATGGTGATATCGCCAGCGGTGTATAATTGACCATTTTTGGGATATGACCCAAAAATGGGCATTTTTGAGCAAAGTTTTCAGGCCGAATATCTCGGACACGAAAAGAGATATCGACCTGTGGTTTTAAAATCTTAAATCTACACCCTTCAAACTACTTAAATACAAATTTTCAGAATTTTTAATTTTTAATAAATTTCCACCCTTTTTTAAACCACACCATTCTCATACCCAAAAATGGGTGTGTGGTACACCTTCAACGACCTCACCAGTAAATTCCTCGTACCAAAAAACATAAGTATACCAATTTTCATGAAAATATTCCAACGGATACATTAATTATTAAACATTCCTTAAAATTGTCCCTAAATAAAAAAAAATAATAATTTCGACATTATATTATTAAAATGAATTGTCAATTAAATAAAAATAAATTAGGTAAAAATGGGTTAAAGAAACGTCATCTAGTACCAACCGTCTAAAACTAAAAATTGCGTATTGAAATGTAGGTCATTATGAACGCAAAATATAAAAAGTTATTTATCTTACAATCGTCTTATAACACACACATCCACACTCGAACATTATCGTAAAAGTGTTATAATCGGATTCTAGGGACTTTAAAATGTGCTTATTCACTAAAATCTGGATATTTTTGCATAAGACTGTCATGATAGAGTCATCAAGAAACATTAAATATAAAATATGATTATGTTAATTCAAATTAATTTACTTGTTACATTTATGGACGCATGAACTGTAAATTTAGTGATAAAAATAACGTCCGTTACTAATTAAAATTTGAGTAATTTTTTCATCAAATAATTCCATCGCAAAGTCAGTAATCTTTCAGTAATTATAACCTGAAAATAAAACTGAATACGTGCCTGTAAATTAAACTCAGGAAAATTTCATTTGTAAAACAAATTTAATTGAATTTTCATTTTCAGTTTGTAATGTTTGCATTACTGTCACCGGCCTAATTCTGATGTTTTCAGTAAACAAAAAGAATTTTAAACAAGTACACTGCGTGAAATGAACAGAATTAAGCTCTTCACGGGACGAATTTTTTGAAAATTAAAAGTGTGCACGACAATAATTTTTCATGTTTGTAAATAGTGAAATACGGGGGAAGATTAATAAGACACACGGTTTATATTTTTAAAAAATTATTTTTACCTCTCGCTACCCTTGGTAATGGAGGTATAGGGTTCGTGCTAAAAATAGCATATTGAGATTTTGGTAAATTACCACGTTGTCAGAGTTGTTAGGACCTCTGGCATGGTTGACATGTTGAGTAATCTTGACTACTCTGTTTAACTTTTACTTATTGTACTACTGATGATGAGAACTTAGTTCTCGAAATACGTATTTAGTTTTTGTTAAAATTAATTTTAATGTTAAGGGGTAATCATAATAGTTTTAGTTCATCATCTTAAATTAATAATAGTAACGTTTTAAAAAGACAAATGTAAATAGGAGGGAAGAAAAACAGTTTCCATCCTTAAGTAAATATGTAGGAATGTATTTAGATTAATAAAAATTAATAGTTCGCAAAAAAGTTTAAGGTAATTCTCATTTTTTGATTAGTGAATTCTATTCTATTCCGGTATTTAAAATTTAATGTAAATTTTATTATCAAAAAAGGTAGTTACTTGGATTAGATGAAACTATATTTTCAGAAATAAACTGCTAAAATTAGAGTAAAATTCGCTAATCCAAAAATAAGGGTCAGCTTAATCTTTCTTGTGTCTCGGGCTGTAAATGGCGGGAGGTATTGTGTTGGCCACACCAGATTTTTTAATTATACTAGCTGTTTCCAGTGTTTTTGCATAGCTGGCTGCTTTATGAAATTTAATTTGTTTATAATTTTTAACTCAAGTATAAAATGTAATCAAATCGTATAGAGAATATTTTTTTTTTTAATATTTATAGTAACATTAAATTTGAAAATATTATATTTAATAGCGTTTTTTCAAGAAAAACTGTTAAAATCTTCAAATGAGGGTACTTCCGGTCGACCAATTATAACCAAAATCTAATCAGCTCTTCATACGGATGTAACGAAGAGGAATGCGAAAGAATTATAATTTTTAGAATTGTAGTGTTGGAGTTATCGACGGAGAAAAAATCGTCACACACACACGCACACGCGCGCTGCACACACACACACACACACATAAACTATTATTCACGAAAGATGACTATTCAAGGTCATCTGTGAGCCGTCTGATATAATATTGCTTGCAGATAACTTCATTGCATTTAGTTTGAATAGGCGTGCAACATGAAATATTTATGGAAACATTTTAACTGAAAAAATAATAGTAATTCATTTGAAAATTATTTTTCTTTCTAAATAATGCCTTTCTGAAAGATTTATGTTCTTCACTTATGTTTTTACAAAGTACAAAAACATGGACTTAACTTATAAACCAAGGAATAATAATTTGATTTAAACGTCAACGCCACTGGGTAAATATTTGCACAGAGGGCAGTGCAGTAGATAATTAGGTATCTGTAATTCTACGACATATGTCATTATTATTTATAGTGTGTTAGAAAGTAATGCCACTATTTACGTATATCTGTTACACCACATAAATTAAATAGACATAGGTCAAATAATCTTTCTCTTTCTAATACAAAATGTTGCTAAGCCACTGCTATAAAGTGATGTGTATTCTTTCTTCGAACAAATGACCTTGAATAGTCATCTTTCGTGAATAATAGTGTACACACACATACACACACACATACATACACACATACATACATATAAACATACACACATACATATAAACATACATATAAAAATAGTGAAATCGTATTCTAGGGACTCTAAAACGTGTTTATTCATTAAAAACTTACCATCGAATATATATATATATATATATATATATATATATATATATATATATATATATATATATATATATATATATATATATATATATACCTTCATTACCTAACGGTATGACGGAAGTTAAAAAATAGACACCCATACGATTTTTATAGGTAAAAAAATAATCATAAAATTTTGTTCATATGAAAACTGTTTCTACTGCAAGCATCTGCCTAGTTTGATATTTTTTCTTTCTGTCCGATCTTCGTCGTTTGATATTGGTCGGATGTGGTTTTAATATTTCACGCTTACTATTCGACACAGACCGCAAAAACAGCAATATGTTCGATGATTCTTTCATACTCGAGCATCGAGGTTTTTCTCTTGTCTGTCCGCCCATAGCCAACTAATATCACAACTTCTCGCAGCGAATTAGTTTCTGATCAAAGACAGCCGTGAAGTATTAAAAACTACATGACAAAAAGAAACAAGAAGGTTTTGTTTTCAATATGCGGGAAGATTGGGATTTTTTTTTAGTTATTGTTGTTTTTGTAAAATATTGTATAGCAGATAAAAGCATTAAAAAGTGGAACTTTTGAGGGTTTCGGAAATTATGAAATTTATATTGTAGTTTAAATTTTATTTATCTATTTTGCGCCTGTAACAAAATTGTTACAGCACTCAAAAGAGTTCGTTTATAACTCATAGAATGCTATAATTTGGAATGAGCCCTTTCTGACCCATAATATTGATAAAAGTGCAAATCAACACAATTTTTAAGTTTCTTCAGTCGAATCCTTTATCAAAAAATCTGATGTGGCCAGCACATTACCTTCCGTCAGTTCTATGTATTTTGTACAAATTTCATACGGAAAGTTCCTTGCTAAATTAAATATTCTATTTCTTGTACATTACCTTCCGGCAGTTGCATGTATTTTATGCAAATTTCATACAGAAAATTATTATTTTGTGACGTTTTCTATGTACAGTGTAATGTATCTGCAGAAATAAAAGATTTATTATTATTATTATTTCTTGTACATTACCTTAAAGCAGTTGTATGTATTTTATACTAATTCCATACAGAAAGCAAAAGATCCTATACCTATTTCCAGTAAAATTATAAGAAACACACTATGTCAATTTCACTTGACACTGACATCTTTCAATCAAAATTTTCTTAATATAGTAGCTGTTTCCACAGCTATAGCTACTTTATGAAATTTAATTTCTTTATAATTTTTTAACTCTATATCCATTTAATATTAGGTATAAAATGCAGTCAAACCGTATAGAAAATAAAATATTCTTTAATATTCATAATAACATTAAATGTGAAAAAATGATATTTAACATAGTTTTTTCAAGAAAAACTGTTAAAATCTTCAAATGAGGGTACTTCCGGTTGTCCAATTCTAACCAAAATCTAATTAGCTCTTCGCATGGATGTAACGAAGAGAAATACGAAAGAATTATAATTTTTAGAATTGTAGTATGGAAGTTATCGTAGACGAAAATTTTGTTACACACACACACACACACACACACACACACACACGGACACACATACATACATACATACATACATACATACATACATACATACATACACACACACACACATACAGACATCATCGTAAAAATAGTAAAATCGTATTCTAGGGACCCTAAAACGTGCTTATTCATCAAAAACTCACCACCGAATTTTTTGACCAAAGACAATACCTTCCTTACCTAAAGGTGACGGAAGGTAAAAACATAGTTGAAGGATTTTGGTCTAGGGGGGGGTGCTTTAGGGGAAATTTATATATAATTTTTGTGTATTTCCTTTCGCGATTTTTTTTAAATATACTGGACCTTAAAAGGTGTGCCAAATAAATAATAAAAAAATGCGCAGGCAATGATTCCGCTTAATATTAATATTTGACCGAACCTAAATGCACTAGAGTTTTCCCCATTTAAATAACATTGGGTTTTGACACATTTTGGACCTGTATTTTTATCAAAGGCAATAAGAGGTTTAAAAAATCCACTTAATATTGGAATATACCGTGTGTCTATCTTAAAGGTGTACATAGGAGATTAACATAGGAAATCAGTTTTTTGCAATATCCTGCTCGCCTTATTATTTTAAATAAAAACGCGTCAAATAGAAGTTTTAGGGCATAAAATTCTGCATCTAAATCAATAAGCAGAATTACCTTTACATGCTTTGTAACGACAGAAA
Organism: Harpalus rubripes; assembly: GCA_963082715.1. Taxonomy (NCBI): domain Eukaryota; kingdom Metazoa; phylum Arthropoda; class Insecta; order Coleoptera; family Carabidae; genus Harpalus; species Harpalus rubripes. The sequence goes on along the minus strand of OY720459.1, from coordinate 1,667,946 downwards.
TTAAATATGAAAATGTCGAAAATTACGTTGAAAATATCAATAGCCATGGAATTGAACAAAAAATAAATAAATGCTTGACGTTTTATCAAATTGTCAGAAACGTCAAATAGGTTAACTTACGTTATGACAGATAAAACGTCAAGCATTTATTTATTTTTTGTTCAATTCCATGGCTGTCGATATTTTCAACGTAATTTTTGAGATTTTCATAATTAATTTCTGTCGTTACAAAGCATGTAAAGGTAATTTTGTTTATTGATTTAGATGCAGAATTTTATGCCCTAAAACTTTTATTTGACGCGTTTTTGCTTAAAATAATTAGGCGAGCAGGAAATTGCAAAAAACTGATTTCCCATGTTTATCTCCTATGTACACCTTTAAGACAGACACACGGTATACTAGAGTGACCCGAAAATATGTGGACAAAAATTAAAGTCCCAATCAATATTCTTAAGACAGTTGTAGTTAGCTTTATTGGACTTTTGGGCAATAGTTTAACAATCTATAATTATCTTAAGAATGATGATTGGGACTTCAAATTTTGTCTACATATTCTCGGGTCATTTTAGTATATATTCCAATATTAAGTTCCAAAATGTGTCAAAACCCAATGCTATTAAAATAGAGAAAATCAAGGGCATTTTGGCACGCTCAAATATTAATATTAAGCGAAATCATTGCCAGCACAATTTTTATTTATTTATTTGGAACCATTTTAGAGGGCGTTCCGATTAAAATTCGACTTGACCCCTTTTAAGGTGCACCCTAATATACATATGTTTTAAATAATTTCATATACTTATTTTCTCATATTTAAAATAAAAGCAATTTTTTTAAAAAGATATTTAAGGTATAGGAACGTTACATTAAAATATTAGAAACATTAAACAAGAAAATCTGTCACCTAACAGCATAATTTATACTTGAAATTGGCTGTCTCGTCCCTAGAAATTCTAGCGCAATTTTTTCATCACGCCAATTTTTTTCTTGATAAGTTGCAATTTATTTTTTATTGTGAACGATACTTAAGTCAGATTTACTTAAATGAGAGGCCATTATTAGAAGAAATTTCGAGATAAATAAACAAAACTTAGAGCAATTTTATGACAATTGTTACAATTAACTTAAAATATCACTCATATAAAAAATATGTCCAGGTCTAGGGGGGGGGGATCGCCCCTATATCGCCCGCCCCCTGGGTACGCCACTGGTTGAAGGGCAACAATTCGTAAATCTGAATTTAATTACTACTTGTGGCATAATTTGACTTATGGAAATTCTGACTTGGAACTGCAATCTACAGGAATAAATATTAGTAAAATCAATGAATCTTCAAATTTTATTTATCAACACTGTCAATAGATGTATTAAAACTACATACCTGCAAAATTTTATTATAATTTCTTTTTGTGCAATGCAAAGAAAATGCATATTTATTTATCAGATTAAAGTTTTACGATATATTTAAATTTCTTTTCCATACGTTCAGTTGATCAACTTTATCTTCTTTGCCAAAAATTATGGAATATGACTTGATTTTTTACCTCTCGTCAAGAGAGGTATTATATTTATGCTAAAAATCGCATATCCAGATTTTAGTGAATAAGCTCGTTTTAAAGTTCCTAGAATTCGATTATAACATTTTTACGATGATGTCCGTATGTGTGTGTGTGTGGGTGGATGTGTGTGTGGATGTTGGATTCACGATTTCTCAAATTCTATAAGACCTAAGACATTTTTAACTACGGATTCTTCAATCTAACAATAATGGGAAGAGTTGATTAAGTTTTGGTAACAATTGGACAACCGGAAGTAGTAGCTACAAGAAAAAAATCATCGAAATATTATTAATCGAAAATTTATGTAAATACTTATATTAAAGAACGTTAAATTCTTTATTCGATAAATATAAATTCATTATTATATCTTCTACAGATTTAGAGATAAAGAAATGCATATAAAATAATTTGATGTAAAAAATCTCAGATCAAACTACTACAAGGCAAGAAATTCAAATGTTTGACACGTAAATGTCACTGTTAAAAATATTTGTATGCCACTGTCAAAAATATTTGTACATTATTATGAAGATTATGAAAATAAAAAAAAGTCAAAAACGCAAAAGAATATAAAAGGTATTTGCGAAAAAATGACGAATATAAAGAAAAAGAAAAGGAAAGTAGAAAAAGAAAATTTCAGGATATTGAATATAAAGAAAATGTATGTATTTTACATAATTTATGTTAAAATATCCCATAGATTTTGCAAATATATGTGAGAATTATTTTGTAGTGAAACATGAATATATGTATTTGTATTTAAAAAAATTTTTCGTTTTATGCGTACAACCAGGTAAAATATCTGGCGAAAGGTTATGTGCTGGCCACATCAGATTTTTTTTTGTACTCGTACACTTTAACGCAGCACTTTGTGGTGTATATTATGTTCATTTTCTTTAATTCGCTTATTTTTAACACATTTTCAAATGAAATTATAAAATCTAAGCGTGAAAACATCTTTTTATGTTAAACGAATCGATGATATTTGACGTTTACATAGTTTGACATGTCCTACTGGCCGCCATTAATTTAGTTCCCTAAAATTCCGCTGATGTCGTATGCTATTCTGCGGGTTCCAATAGCGTTGCATAAAACTTTTAATAAATGATACTGATGTCTTTGCCTATCGTAATATAATTATCATTATTTCATTTGATATTCTAATGATCTTAGAAGTCTTCGGAAATAATTTCGCCCTCATTTATTAAAGTGAATTGAAGGATGGAATCGCTGATAGAATTTTAATTTCCTATTTTTGCGGTAGGTGGCTACGACAGCTGATAATTATTTCATTAGCTCAAGAGGTTCTACGTTTTATTATTTCATACGAAGCTATGAAAAATTGGAATCGAACCGTTTATCATAATATAGAGTGATGAATTTTAAATTTGAACGAAATATGGATCCTATCGTACATATTTATGCAGGGTGGGCCTAGAACCTAGACCTTTTTTTATGGCAATAAAAAGTAATAATGATAGACAAAATGGAAGAACATAATTTTAAGTTTTAAATAGGCTACTTGCGTGGTACTGATGCCTTTCACTAAATACCTAAAGTAAAGTTGAAAACATATGTAAAAATATAAATTTTATTTAAAAAAAATATATGTTTTTTAATAAATTACGAAAGAAGATTTTCTTTGACGTCATTATTTTGAACTGGAGAAAGGGATGCATATTTAAGAATGTAACCTGTAGATGGCGAGCGAGTGCGAATTTTAATTTGATTTTGACATTAGTTCATTTTTCTGTCACTGTCTCTCTTCTTTATTATTTACAATTTGCGTGGTTTCTGTTACTTTTATTACGTATTTCGATTTGTTAAGCAGGATTTTGAAGGATTTTAACTTAGCTTATACTCGTACAAGATTAAAATGACAAACGAAAATATTAACCTCCAAACTAGTATTCAAACGTCAAACAGATGATCTGTCATGTTTAAATTATCCGCACATGCCGTTGCTATTGGACGTACCGATGTTATTGCTTTACGGCCATTCATTGGTTCGGCGTAATTCTACGTCATACATGGCGGTAATTTAAATATTAAAATTTCATTCATTTTTTTCTGGCCAATTAATGATAATTTTGCCAAAAGAAAAAATATGGCTAGCAAGTTTTTATCGTCTCTTCAAAAATATTAAATAAAAAAATGGCACGCAAGTAGTGCATTATGCGGTTTTAAACTAAACATCTTGAAGGTGGTGACCACCGTTTTATATGCACTGGTGCAAACGATTTCTGAAGCTTCTCTCTACACGTTCCAACATTAGGGCTATTTGCGTAGTTTTTATTTTATTCTTCAAATAAAAGGAAGTTTCTAGGCCCCATTTTATAGTTTGGATTGAAAAGTTATCTTACAAAACATAATACCATCAATATAATATAATATAAATGTGTTTGTTTTGTATTAAGAAGCATAAATATGTTGCTTAGTCTTAGATGAACTAATATGCTCAAACATAGGCGCCGACTACGTGGGGGCTTCGGGGCTCGGGGTTCGAGCCCCCACACGGAAAAATCTGAGGGGGCTCTGCCCCCACACGGAAAAAGCGAAGGGGTTCTGCCTCTACACACAATACCAATAAAAAGTACATCCATTTTGAAATATTTTTTTCTATTTCGGTGTTCTTATGTTTCTATAAAAGCACTGTTTTTCACTGAAAACACGACGTTTAGAAAATCTATAAACGTACTGTTTTTGGCGCCTTTTGTATCCTAGAGATGGTAGTCATGCTTTCATAACTGACAGATAACCTCAAAATGGTAAATTGTTTGTGTTAAAATATTATTTCTCATTGAGGATTTTTATCCTTTCTCTAGGTGATAGGACTAGAAAGAAAAGAAATTTATAGCTATATCTGTGTTAGTTAAGAAAGAATAAGAATCTGTGAAGTTAAAATTTCAAGATTTCAACTAAAAAATTATGAAACAAGAAACAATGCGCTCAGGTTTACTATGTCAAAATAATTAAAACGGTAAGTTTTATTTATTACAATTTACATTTATGGTAATGCAATTTTGAATTGAATGTATTGTTATTCCATGCAGGTTATGAAATGTATGATGCACGTTACTTGAAAATGTTGACACTGTCTACTCAATTTGTGGCGGCTACTAGCAAACAAATATGAAAAGTTGACGTTTTAATCCATGATTTCCAGTTCCACGTTGTGCCATATATGTTTTGTATTAAAAAGTGTAAGAACAGCTGTTGCCGTTATCTGTGCAACTGAGCAGTGAGTGTTGACAAAATAGTGGAAAGTAATTAATAAATAATAAATTGTTCATTAAAGTATTTCATTATTTAAAGAGTTTTATTTATGTTGTTTTCTCAATAAAAAGGCTCAATGGTCCACATAACGTCCTTCAATCCCAATTCAAGTTTTATTTATGATAGTAACTAACACAAACCACCGATATCTCAAATCAGGATGGTTCATTAATAAACCTTGAAGTTTATTGTATGTATTGGTTTTCCTCTTTAATAATTGTATAATGCTTGATACAATGTTTTAATGTAACCAATCAGACAAAATCTCAAGATACACAAACTGTCAAAATGTGAAATTTCAATTTTTAGCGGGAAGCGCTACCAACATAACTGATAAAAAAACACCATATCATACTTTTGACAAGTCCTTTTTTTAAAAAAATTAATTGTAAAATCACCTCAATAGAAAAAATAGTATAAAAAACATGTATCATAAGGCCTGTTGACGCACTCGTCCTTTGTAAAACACGCCTGGCGGCTCGTTTTCCAAACTTGGACTCGTACGTTAACAGATTGCCTTATGATACTTGTGTTTTAATGTACTATTAATACATCAATTACTTATACAAAATAACAAAGTATATCCATTCTATTATTTGTTTTATAAGATTTTCAACTTGTAAAATATAAATAAATATGTCATCACGGCATATTACCCATTGCTGGGTATGCCAATCTGCTTGGTACATAGAATTCGGTAATGATGATGACATATTTGTACCGTGCGGGCGTTTACCGGGCCTCACCATACGGGCACTCATTGCTGGCGTGGAGAGTATTGTATTTTGTATTAACTAAAGTACCACCAGTGTTACCAGACTTAAACTGCAGTATTGTCGGAAATTAATAACAAAATTATCAGATTTTTGTGAAAATTAAGGAAGATTTGCAAACTCCTGTGAAATAAATTTTATATAGGTATATATTTTCAACATACATACAATTGAAATTTATCTTCTATGTCCATGTCTTATATTGTTTCGCGGTAAATTAAAAAAATCTGATGTGGCCAGCACATTACCTTCCGTCATTTCTATGTATTTTGTATAAATGTCATACAGAAAGTTCTTTGCAAAAGATTCTATTGTACATTTACCTTAAGGCAGTTGTATGTATTTTATACAAATTCCATACAGAAAGCAAAAGATCCTATATTTCCAGTAAAATTATAATACTGTCAACTGCACTTGACATTGACACCTTTCAATCAGAATTTTCTTAATACATCAGCTGTTTCCAGAGTTATAGCATAGCTAGCTAATATATGATATTTAATTTCTTTATAATTTTTTAACTCTATATTCATTTAATATGAAATATAAATTGCATTCAAATCGCATAGAGAATAAAATATTCTTTAATATTTATAATAACATCAAATGTGAAAAAATGATATTTAACATCGTTTTTTCAAGAAAAACTGTTAAAATCTTCAAATGAGGGTACTTCCGGTTGACCAATTCCAACCAAAATCTAATCAGCTCTTCACATGGATGTAACGAAGAGGAATACGAAAGAATTATAATTTTTTAAATTGTATTATGGAAGTTATCGTAGACGAAAATTTTGTTACACACACACACACACACACACACACACACACACACACACACAGACACACATACACACACACATACACACATACACACATACAGACATCATCGTAAAAATAGTAAAATCGTGTTCTAGGGACCCTAAAACGTGCTTATTCATCAAAAACTCACCACCGAATTTTTTGACCAAAGACAATACCTTCCTTACCTAAAGGTGACGGAAGGTAAAAAAAAGTCAAGGTTTTTTTTAAATTAGGTACCCAGATATTTTAAGTCATAAGATAAATTCGCATCTTTACAATTTTATTTATGTACCAATTTTAAGACATAAAGTTGTTAGTTGGTAAATTTTCTGTTGCCTACTTTAGCCCCCACACGAAAATCCAAAAGTCGGCGCCTATGTAGCACAAACATGCATATCTGGTAATACCTACAATTTAAAATAATGCTTACGAATACGTACACAAGTATCGTTATTATTTATAAATTAGAATTCTAAGAATAACATATTTTCTTGACAGTAAAATGCAGGTAGACATGAAAATGAAAACAGAAAATAAGTTAAAATAATGCGTCAGTGAAAACAAAAAAAATAAGATTTTAAATTAATTTTTTAATGTAATTTTAAATATAGCCTTAAACAGACAGGTCTCTGTTCAATTATTACCAAAACTTTTTTTATATTTGTTTATGCTAGCATTATCATCTTTTGTTTTAAATTTTTATAACTTCAATTATTTCTTGTTGATCAACAACTTATCTTTGTTTTTTGTTACTAAGGTGACCGGTGAGTTGAATTTATTATATTTGCGCTGCATTTTTAGAAATATCATTGTTGATATTTGTTTGTTATTTTTACGAACACAGACTGATAATAGTTCGGCCATTTTATATTTCCAACAATCAAATTATAAAACCTACGCAAATGGTTAGAAATTTCTACAAATTTCTGCCAACTAGTTTAAAATACATATAGATTTTAAATTTTAAAAATCTGATGTGGCCAATACATTACCTTCCGTTAGTAGTAAGTATTTTATACAAATTCCATACAGAAAATTTCTAGCAAAAGATCCTGTATTTCCAGTAAAATTATAAGACACACTGTGTCAATTTTACTTGACACTGATATCTTTCAATCAGAATTTTCTTAATATAGTAGCTGTTTCCGAAGTTATGGCTACTTTATGAAATTTAATTTCTTTATAATTTTTTAACCCTATATCCATTTAATATAAGTATAAAATGCAGTCAAATCGTACAGATTAAAAAATTATATTTAACATAATTTCTTCACGAAAAACTTTTAACCTTAAAATTAATTTAAATAAAAACTAAATACGTATTTCGAGAACTAAGTTCTTATCTTCAGTAGTACAACAAGGGAAAGTTAAACAGAGTAGTCAAGATTACTCAACATGTCAACCATGCCAGAGGTCCTAACAACTCTGAAGAGTACCTTTTTTGATAATAAAATGAATATTAAATTTTAAATACCGGGATAGAATAGTATTGACCAATACAAAAATGAGGATTAGCTTAAACTTTTTTAGGAATCGTTAATTTTTATTAATCTAAATACATACCTACATATTTACTTATGGAATCTGTATTATTAATTTGATATGATTAGTTCTTTGACAGTGACATTTATCTGTCAGTTACATACATTTGTGATATGAACTGTGTAACCAAGGAGTTGTCTTTGTTTAAAACGTAGGCTCTGGAATTTAAATCGTAGATAATTTTATAAATTTATCCATAAAATATGTAGAAAAACTATTAATACAATCTGTAGAAAATTTAATAATCTTTAATTTTTATTATAATATTAATCTCGAAAAATAACATTTAAAGGTATTTTTTGAAGAAAAACTATTTTGAGTTTCAAGTAAAGTGCCATTTCCGGTTATCCGATTTACAGCAAAATCTAATGGGCTCTTTCCGTAATAGGAAAAGGTCGAAATACAAGGTTTCAAAATTTTCTGAATGATAGTATTTGAGTTAGAGTGGAGGATCCACACATACACACAGACATCATCGTGAAAATGTTAAAATTGGATTCTAGGGACCTTAAAACGTGGTCATTTACCAAAATCTCGATATGCGATTTTTAGCACGATCCCTATACTTCTCTTACCAAGGGTAGCGGGAGGTAAAAGTACACATGAATTAAATTTCCTTCGATCCTCAAGTGATACTAATAGTATATTCCGTAACTTAACCGCGGTAACCAAGGTTCTGGTTAAGCGTTCTGGAATGTAACCAAAACATAATTTCAGGATCGAGGTTCCATTTCGGAATGTGGTTCCTGAAAGCTTTGGTTACTTTTTCGTGACCACAACGACCACAAGATTTAAGAGAGATTGTATGCATTTTATATAAGATTTTACCGATTTTAAAAAGATTTTACAGATTTTAATTTGATTTTAAGGATTTTATAGATTTTATAAAAGAATTTAAATATTTTAACATATTTTAACGACTTTACAAAGATTTTATAGAGATTTTAAGCGAAGTGTACAAAGATTTTAATAGTGATTTACCCCTCGGACCACAATTTTTTGTGGTTGTTGTGGTCATTTTCTTATTTCTTATAATATAATAAATAAATTATATGGAATCCTATTTATGAACATCATCAGGACCGCATTGACAGTCTACAAAAAAGTTTCTTAAATTCCTATATTTCAAGCAATTTAAAAGATACCCGGACCTTCATATCAGTTACAAAGAATTTCTTCAACAATTTAACTTCAACACCTTATATGAACGTCGTGAATTTCTTGCTGTTCAACACCTCTGCAATTTGATTCATGATGAAGTAGATGATCCTAAATGCCTTAGTCTCAATTGTTTTCACACTCCTTTCTTTACTACTCTGACCTCTTATACGTTTTACCTACCTACACCACGTACAAATATCCGCTTTAAGTCTCCAATTCACCGTATGTGCCATATTTACCAATCTAAATTCGCTAATGTTGATGTTTTTCTCCACAAACCAAAGTGCTTCAAAACACTTATCATGAAAGGAATGTAATATAAATGTGTAACTTTTGTACTCTTATTATTTTATAATTGTTGTTTTACTATGTCTACTTTTCCCCATTATTGGATGTATTTCTGTTGGGCAGTGTATAATTAAATAAATAAACAAATAAAATTGTATAAACATATAATTATTATTAATATATACTGATATGTATAATATTTACGTTAGTATACAGGGTGTAAAAGAAATAAGTGCATTAAATTTAACCAGTAATGTAACGACGAGAGCAACAATATTTCTTAATAACTTTTTTTTCTAAGTCTTTTAGATTTTGAGTTAAAATTCATTAAAGATTTGCTGCATATTTCGGCGCGCGCCCATGGAGAACAAATGGCAGCTATCGTATTCAAGTGGGATACAAACAGCTCAAAAATTTTCGATTATCGGTTATACTTGCAGTCACAGTAATTAATAAACGAATCAACGAAAATAACATTTATTATTAATTAATTCTTAATAGTACAATTTTTAAAATAAAGAAATTTAAATTTTGGATACCAAAATTATAAAGTTGTGTATTAAACCAGGCTTTAATCAGCAGTGAATAGAGGAAGATAAGAAGGAACGAGGGGAGAAAGAGCAAAAGCATAGTTATTAGGTTATGAGATGATTATTTATCGTCGACAAATCATAATAGTTTAAATACGTTATTCAAAAAATACAAACTTTTGTCCATTTAAACGAGGTACATGAGCACCAATAATTAGTCGTCCATTTATTGTTCCCGCTCAAACATTTTTTAATGAAAATTTTTACAGCATTTTCGTCTGTTGAAATGTGTATTGTGCATAATAAATACATCTTCCCAAGTAAATTTAGTCTCATTAATGAACATTATGAGCCATTCCCAAAATCGAAGTCTGCTGAAAACATTGATCTTTTTGCACATGATATGGATACAACTGTTGCTTTATTTAAAATTGTCATATGTGACACCTCGTATTGTGATAAAGATGTACAAGATTAACAAATGTGCGAATATTAGGAACAGTATGTTTTGGAAACGCTCCGTCTAAATGCGTTGGCAACTTTATAATGCTGTCTTTATATCAACCACAAATTAAAATGTAGTAAAGATACGAATAAATAAATAAACCATAGGTAAGTAATTATAATATCTGTGTATTCGCTATTTGTAAACGTAAGCATTTTGACAGAATTTTACCTGATTAACAAGTTTATTACTAATGCCAAAATATAATTGCAACAACTGACAAAACTGTCAATTGCTAAAACAAAATTTTTCAGAGCTATTGCTACTGCATTCAATTATTAGAAAAATACGGGGAACGACTCGTCAATTTACGGGGTGGTAAAAATGCTAAAAAAATATGCGATTTCGAGAAAAAGTTATTAAGAAATATTGTTGCTCTCGTCGAGTTACATTACTGGTTAAATTTAATGCAGAGTTGTGTTGTCACGTATTTCTAATGATGTGGTGGTTTCCCGACACAAATTAACCAAGATGTTCCGAATCACAACCACTTTTCCATAACCGTAACCTGACCACGTGAACCATAAGAAAACCATAACCACGGTCATGGTTAAGTTACGGAATATACTATAAATTGAATTCATTTAGAGCTAATCTGTAAGTTAAAGGTTCATGACATTCCTAAACAATACCTGAATTTCTTCGGTAATGACATTTAATACCTTATATCTAATTGACTAGTATTACGTGTTAAGACATTGCTCTATCTTCTTTTCATTATTAACTTCGCGTAATATTTCGCCAGAATTTAATATTAGTAACGTTATATCTCAGCGGTTAGAAGGTATTTTATCAACGTAGTTGTAGTTGCTTGGATTTATCGTGCAGCAGTTGTATTGCATTAATTTCTAGAACTTATATGATCTACTTATTCATAAGCTTTGTCATTTAAATGATTACCACGTCTTGTACTTCTCCCTAGAGAGAAAGATTCACCCTCCCCCAAAATTAAAAATCTGATGTGGCCAGCACATAACCTCTCGCCAGATATTTTACCTAGTGGTACGCATAAAACGAAAAATATTTTTAAATACAAATACATATATTCATGTCTCACTACAAAATAATTCTCACATATATTTGCAAAATCTATGGGATATTTTAATGTAAATTATGTACAATACATACATTTTCTTTATATTCAATATCCTGAAATTTTCTTTTTCTACTTTCCTTTTCTTTTTCTTTATATTCGCCATTTTTTCGCAAATTCCTTTTATATTCTTTTTTACGTATATTCTTTTGCGTTTTTGACTTTTTTTATTTTCATAATAATGTACAAATATTTTTGACTAGTGATATTTATGTGTCAATTACAAACATTTGAATTTCTTGCCTTGAAGTAGTTTGATCTGAGATTTTTTACATCAAATTATTGTATATGCATTTCTTTATCTCTAAATGTATAGAAGATAAAATAATGAATATATATTTATCGAATAAAGAATGGACCTTTTCAATTTAAAGAGATAGAAGATATGCGCAATGGGGATCTGCGCATAGTAAGAACAGTTGAGATCTATGACGTTTGTTTCTAAAAAATTTAGACGTAAAATGTGAGAATATCTCCGATACCTTTAAAAAATCTTATCGAAATAAGTTACAAAAGCTTTCATTGAAGTTAAAATGTCTAACGATGCAAATTTTCACTGAGAATGCAGGTATTTTAATGACTGCAATATTTTTGACGTTTCGTTTGACAGCCCAACTGGCAGTTGTTCGCGCCATTTTCTTACTATTTGCAGCGATAGAAAAAAATAGTCGTTAAATTGAACAGGTCCATTTAACGTTCTTTAATATAAGTATTTACATAAATTTTCGATAAATAATATTAAATGATTATTTTCTTGTAACTACTACTTCCGGTTGTCCAATTGTTACCAAAACTTAATCAACTCTTCCCATTGTTGTTAGATTGAGGAATCCGTAGTTAAAAATGCCTTAAGTCTTATAGTATTTGAGAAATCGTGGATCCAACATCCACACACACACACACACACACACACACATACACGAACATCATCGTAAAAATGTTATAATCGGATTCTAGGGACCTTAAAACGTGCTTATTCACTAAAATTTGGATATGCGATTTTTAGAGAGAGGTAAAAATGAAAATCAAAACGAATTATCATTGCTCGAATAATACACTACAACAAACTTTGTGACCTAAATAAATATTTTTATTGTAAGTGTATTTAACTCTATTAATCCTCGTTTTAAACCTCCGCGGCAGCTTCCATTGAAGCAGCGTTTCCGGGTCACTAGAGTTGCAAATCCTGCATCCGGTCCCTACAGGACTTCCGGTCCTTTCTGACCACAAAGTCTCGCAGGATAAGTACAGCCCTAACCCAGAATAAATGGCCGAAGGAATGAAATAATTGATATTGTCAAAGATTAAACACTATTTACTGTTTAAATAAATTTTAAACTCTACAACTTTTATTTGAGACATTTATTTTTTCACATTTAATGTTATTATAAATATAAAAGAATATTTTATTTTCTATATGATTTGTTACATTTTATACTTCATATTCAATGGATATTGAGTTAAAAAAAATCTGATGTGGCCAGCACATTAACTTCCGTCAGTTCTATGTATTTAGTACAAATGTTATACAGAAAGTTCCTTACAAAAGATTCTATTTCTTGTACATTATCTTAAGGCAGTTGTATGTATTTTGTACAAATTCCATACAGAAAGTTTCTGGCAAAAGATGCTATATTTCCAGTATAATTATAACACAAACATAAAAATTGTACTTAACACTGACACCTTTCAATCAGAATTTTCGTAATATAGCAGCTGTTACCCAGAGTTAAAAATTATATTAAAATCATTTTTTCAAGAAAAACTGTTGAAACCTTCAAATGAGGGTACTTCCGGTTGACCAATTATAACCAAAATCTAAGCAGCTCTTCATATGGATGTAACGAAGAAGGATACGAAAGCATTATAATTTTTGGAATAATAGTATTAGAGTTATCGCAGACGAAATTTTTGTCACACACATACACACATACATACAGACATCATCGTAAAAATAGTAAAATCGTATTCTAGGGACTCTAAAACGTGCTTATTCATCAAAAACTTACCACCAACGACAATACCTTTGCTTACCTAAAGGTGACGGAAGGTAATTATAAAGAAATATAAAACAGCGAGCTATGCAATAACACGGGAAACAACTAATATTATTTCAAAATCAGATAGACAGATGTCAATGTCATGTGCGATTGACATATATGTTTGTGTTATAATTTTACTGCAAATATAGAATCAATTGTAAGAAACTTTTTGTATGGAATTTTACAAAATACATAGAACTGACTGAAGGTAATGTGCTGGCCACATCAGATTTTTTCTATTGAATATAAATGCGTAGATATATTTTTTTTAGTTTATTAGGGAATTTTTTTGTTTGTACGTATCTGTTGGTAGTAAATTCTGGAGCATGTCTTGCAATCGGAAGTCGTCGCTCTGCCGCGCGCAGCTTATCTACCATTTCCGGTTTCTGAGCCCTATGTTTCCTCCATAGCAGATGTTTCACACTCGTACACACATTGGCAATGTGCTTCTATGTTTATCAAACACATAGTAGTGTATATGTGTATAGATTACCTATAATTTACAATAGGTTTCACTGTAGATTCAATTAAAATATATAGATACAATCGAATTATACTTTTCTTTCAGACCTTTACACTATAATCGTTTTAACCTCGGTTTTAACTATAGAGTGGTGGAAAGATAGGTGCAGTTTGATCTTGTTGTTTGATTGGATAATATTGGGGTTTTATCCAATCGAAATACAATATCAAACTGCACCTATCTTCGCACCACTCTATAGTTAAAACGAATACAGTGTATAGTGCTTTGGAAGCCTGACTATGTTCTATTATTATTAAATATGTTTTTTTCTTCAAAATTGTGGTTACTCATTGAAACATAGCAAGGTTATGTTTTATGTCAGAATAATTTTATAGTTTCTATTTTATAAAATATTTGCAATGAATGCGAATGATAGGACGTCAAATATTATGTGATGCAGTGGGGGATGTAATAATTCTTACAAAATTACCGATTGAAGTATCAAATTTTATAAATTTCCTAGGAGATTATATGAGGAACAGATGTTTAAGAAAAAAACTTTTTCTTCTAACATGAAAAATTCTTTTAGGTATACATATTTTCTCATTGTAAAAGATACTTATCGTATGAACAAAATTCGAACAATAGTCGTCTGATTGCAATAATGAATTAATTATATAAAAATGTGTTTCTTAAGTTAATATTTGAACAAGATATAATACAAGAAGCAGAAAATTGTCTTAAAATTATATAATACTTGCAGTTGTATGAAATAGAAGTCTATTTTTGACATAATTCGTCTATTTATTATAGATTTTGTACATTGTTAGAGATAGAAATTCACATGGTTCGTATTTTTTGTGTATTTTCTTTTCCGAGCATGTGCAACTGATTCCACTTAGAGCCTGGTATATTTTCAATGAAGGTATCTTTTTCATTTATTGCGAATATAAAAGAAAGATGCTAACATCATACACTGATATCGTGATATGTAGAAATTTTCTTCTTTCCAATCATTCAAGTTTTCTAACTTTTTAATCTCAATTTCCATGTATTGTGCATCTTGTAACATTTAACTAATATTAAAAATTATAATATAAATTTAAATATGATAAAATGGTTTACAGAAATTACACATATTACAAGAAAAATTATATTTTGTGCCACAGTACCTTCGCTGTTATTTTGACTTTTTTGATTGTCACATCACATATATGGCATTTTAAATATTTTCTTTATTCATTTCAATATACTATGATGTATAATATTCAAGCACAATAGCAACAACTCAAAATAAAATTGTAAATTGTATCATTTTCTCGAAATGTCAAAGTTGATTCGGTAACCAAAAATGCCAATGTAGCCGTTAGAGGCGCTGACACTCAAAATGTGCACATCACCTATTGTGAATGCGACAAATTCAAATTAAAAATCTAATGTGGCCAACACAATACCTCCCGACAGTTATTTTTTATTACGAGGATAACACCGAAATATTCTGCAAACAAATATAACCAAGGTAGTTACCTCGGTAGTTACGAAAAATAAATGCATGGTAAAACTAAGTACATCCTTAGGTAGCATGGTAGTTCTTGTTACAATTCGTTATCTGTTATCAGTAATTTTCCACGCAGTTTTAAAGTACGCACGTCGTACTGAAAATGCACTTAACAAAATAAAATTTCCTAGCCATGATATTTTCCGATTTTAAAAGTTCGCTCTCTCCAAAACAATGCATCGAAAAGCTTCGGGATGCTTTTGGAAATAAAGTACCTAGTATCAGGTCTGTTCACAGCTGGTACAATGAATTTAAATTTCATCGACTCAATGACGATTTACGCGAAGATCGGCCAATTTCTGCAGTTACGGATGAAAACATAGCTGCTATTCGTACAATGATTAAAGAAGACAACCGTGTCACATACAGAATTATACGGGCTACTTTGAGCATTGGAATGACCGCTATAAATACAATTTTGCTCGATCATCTAAAAGGCAGGAAAGTTTGTTACCGTTGGATACCTCATAATTTAAATGATGGTCAAAAGCAACATCGTGTGGAATGGTGCATTAAAACATTAAAAAAGTACAACGAAGGTAAATCTAAAGCATGATATTATAACAGGTGATGAATCATGGATGTATGCATTTAAACCTGAAACAAAACGACAATCAGCTCAATGGGTCTTTCCAACAGACCCCAATCCTCTCAAAGTAAAACGAGTTCGAAGTGTTGGTACAAAAATGATTGCCTCCTTTTTCTCAAAATTCGGTCCTACTGTTAACATTGCAATAGAAGATAGGAAAACAGTAACTTCTAATTGATACATAACAATTTGTTTGCCACGGGTGTTTGAAAAAGTGCGTGAAAATAGGCCTCGAAGTAAACTAGTATTGCATCAGGACAATGCATCCTCACATACTGCTGCGCAAACTAAAGCCTATTTAAAAGAATCAAAGGTGGAATTACTGGAGCACCCACCATACAGTCCTTGAACCTTATGATTTCTTCCTATTTCCTAAATTAAAGGAAATAATGTGTGGTTTCCGATAGACAAGTGCAAATGAAGCGGTTGTTCGAGAACATGGTCTCTCAAGTGTCTCAAGAAGAATGGATTTCTTGGTTTAACGATTGGTTTTATCGAATGCATAAATGTGTTCAGTTAAAAGGAGAGTATTTCGAAAAACAATAAAAAAATAATTTGTTTTCTATCACAATTTGAGATCTGAACTGTGTAACCAAGCCGTTTCGTATTTATTTATACCCTACACTATTTAATGATTGAATACGAGTATGTCTCCGTAGGTACTTTATTTGTAAAATAAAAATTTCCTTTACACTTGGTTAATAAATTCATTAACACGGTCAACACAGCAAAGAATGTTTTATACTTTGAAAAAGCTTATGAATATGAATGAACCTACTATACTACTTATCTAGTACTGGTTCTATAAAATATAATCTATGAGGTTTAGTTTTAGTTATATTTCTTTTCTAAGACAACTTGTTATACATATAACAAATTCTTTCATTAGTTATTACTAAGATAAACTACTTAAACTAAATATTGCATTAAACATATTTACATTTGTAATAATTATGGATGGTAATTTATCATTTTCTTTATGTGAATATTCTAATGATATACCGGGTGAGTCTGGGATGAAAAAACACTCCACCTCCCCTTTAACTTTTTTATTATAAGTAATAGAAAAAATCTGGTGTGGCCAACACAATACCTCCCGCCATTTACAGCCCGAGTCACAAAAAAGATTAAGTTAGTCCTTATTTTTGGATTAGCGATTTTACTCTAATTTTGACAGTTTATTTCTTAAAATATAGTCTAATCTAATTCAAGTAACTACCTTTTTTAAACTCCTCAACAGTATTAAATCCCAATTACAGAGTGGGTTTACATTCACACACATCCATGCCTTAGTGGGATTCGAATCCCGAGCCCCGAGGGCACTCATGACATGAGGCGTTGCTCTAACTATTGAGCCACTGGAGCTATAATAAAATGAAGATTAAATTTTAAATACCGGGATAGAACAGAATTCACTCGTGGAATTCACTAATCTAAAATGAGGATTAGTTTAAACATTTTTGTGAATTGTTAATTTTTATAAATCTAAATACATACCTACATTTTTTTCTTTTTAAAACGTTTCTAATATTATTTTGAAATGATTAGTTTTTTGATAGTGACATTTGTCTGTCAGTTACATACAATTCAATAACTGCGTTTTGTTTGTTTAAAGCTTAGGCTCTGGGATTTAAATTATTGATTTTATAAATATATCCATAAAATATACAGAAAAAGTATTAATGCAAATCTATAGAAAATTTAATAAGCTTTAATTTTTATAGTAACATTAATCTCGAAAAAATAACATTTAAAGATATTTTTAGTAAAATGCCATTTCTGGTTATCCGATTTACACAAAAATCTAATGGGTTCTTTCCATTACAGTAAAAGTTCGAAATACAAGGTTTCAAAATTTTCTGAATGATAGTATTTGAGTTAGAGTGGAGGAACCACACACACACACACACACACATACACACAGACATCATCGTGAAAATGTTAAAATTGGATTCTAGGGACCTTAAAACGTGGTCATTTACCAAAATCTCGATATGCGATTTTTAGCACGATCCCTATACCTCCCTTACCAAGGGTAGCGGGAGGTAAAATATGGCTCATATAAAAGTTTTATTATTTTATACTATTTTATTGAAGTTGTAGATATTTTTTATAAAGTCAAGTTGCAAGACGACTTTCATTTTTTAAATAGCAACTTATAATTGTTTTACTAGAATATAAACTGCCATTTTTTACCTCCCGCTACCCTTGGAAAGGGAGGTATAGGGACCGTACTAAAAATCGCATATCGAGATTTTGGTAAATGACCATGTTTTAAGGCCCTTAGAATCTAATATTAAAATTTTCACGATGATGTATGTGTGTATGTATTTTAATGTATGTGTGGATCCTCCACTCTAACTCAAATACTATCATTCAGAAAATTTTGAAACCTTGTATTTCTACCTTATTCTAATATGGAAAGAAGCCATTAGATTTTGGTGTAAATCAGATAACCGGAAATGGCACTTTACTTGAAGCTCGAAATAGTTTTTCTTCGAAAAACACCTTTAAATGTTATTTTTTCAAGATTAATGTAATTAAAAAATTAATGATACAGATTTGCATTAATACTTTTTCTGCATATTTTCTGGATAAATTTATAAAATTATCTATAATTTAAATCCTGGGGTTTACGCTTTAAACAAACAAAACTCCTTGGTTACGCAGTTACACATTTTAAAATGGTTGAAGTAAAACTATATTATTTTGGTAACGTTGTGGTGTGCTATGCTAGATTTAAAGTAGAATCCTTTTCCGCTAAAACCGGAAGTGATACAAAAGTCTTACTACGATCATCTTATGAGCCCATATGTTTAGTTTAAACTTTGATTATAACATAATTTTATATCTTTCAAAATAAATATTTTTGGGGCTGGACTTCCTGTTTATTCATTTTAGGATGATTCCTAAATCTCTCTTACCACGTTAGCGGGAGGTAAAATTAAATCTCTCTATGTATGTATACATATATGAAAGACTGTACCTAACGACTAGCATATTATCATTAATTTTATTTTTAATAAAAAAAAGTCTTTACTCTTTTAATAATTCTGTTTGCTTAATCCAAGAGATCCATGGGGATTCTCTCTCATTTCTCTGTATCTGTCTCTCTCTCTCTCTCTCTTTCAGTGAGGTCTTCTCTGACTCTCCCTGGAGACTATAGCTCTTCCGGTGTGCCGATGCTCGTCTGTTTGTGATATTTTATTCAGGAGAGTGGAGAGGTGACCCTTGGACTTTTGGGACACCATTTTATCCTGGACAGCTTTGAATCATTCCCAAAGGAACATGAATTTACTTTAGAAGGATAAATAAATATATGTGAAGGATAATTTTAGAGTTGTCACTTTCAATTTCTGGTACATGTAATGAGGGGGAAACTATTTACTAGATAGCGTCAATATGTTCCCGGAATTGGACAATAAAAATTAATTGGAAAAAGGTAAAACTTTTTACCTCCCGCTACCCTTGGTAAGGGAGGTCTAGGGATCGTGCTAAAAATCGCATATCGAAATTTTGGTAAATGACCACGTTTTAAGGTCCATAGAATCCAATTTTAACTTTTTCACGATGATGTCTGTGTGTATGTGTGGATTCTCTCAAATACTATCATTCAGAAAATTTTGAAACCTTGTATTTCGAACTTTTTCTGTAATGGAAAGAGCCCGTTATATTTTAGTGTAAATCGGATAACCAGAAATGGCACTTTACTAGATGCTCAAAATAGTTTTTCTTCGAAAAATACTTTTAAATGTTATTTTTTCGAGATTAATGTTATTATAAAAATTAAAGCTTATTAAATTTTCTATAGATTTGCATTAATACTTTTTCTATATATTTTATGGACAAATTTATAAAATTATCTATAATTTAAATGCCAGAGCCTACGCTTTAAACAAACAAAACGCAGTTATTCAAATGTATGTAACTGACAAATAAATGTCACTATCAATCATTTCAAAATAATATTAGTAACGTTTTAAAAAAGATAAAGTAAATAGAACAATAGCAAAGGAATTCAATACAGTTTCCAGCATAAGTAAATATGTAGGTATGTATTTAGATTAATAAAAATTAACGATTCACAAAAATGTTTGAGCTAATCCTCATTTTAGTGAATTCTATTCTATCCCGGTATTTAAAATTTAATCTTCAATTTATTATAGCTCCGGTAGCTCAATGGTTAGAGCAACGCCTCATGTCATGAGTGCCCTCGGGGCTCTGGGTTCGAATCCAACTAAGGCATGGATGTGTGTGAATGTGA
>OY720459.1:1490000-1642500 GCA_963082715.1 Harpalus rubripes | reverse complement strand
GCAATAGCTCAAGAAGAATGGAAAATAACGATAAATTAAAATTAAATATAAAATAAATTGTGTGAACAGTTGTGCTGCCACCTGCAAAAGTTTGGCGTGAACGCGTCTAATGGACATCTACTTTTTCACTGCACTAGTTTAATGTACTTGAAACAAATTTTTGTTATGGCGGATCTCATTGGGGCAACTGTAAAAAATTCTTGCGTGTGTCTCGAGCGCAAATTGACATTGTCGATTTCGAGAGAATGTCCCATTTTGGGCTCCTAATATACAAATAGCTATTTTCGTACTTATTTTATAGATATGATCTCAAAGCAAAATCAATTGTTGTAATCAACGATTATATTGTTGTAATCAACTATTTTCATTCTTGTAATCAAGATTTTAAATAGAGTGTCTTGTCTGAAGGTTTGGGAGGTTCAAGTTTGTGAGGTGACGTCTGATAGACGTCCTTAATAGATGATACATACAGTAATGATGATACATTGATTTATTTTTCATACTTATTTTATAGATATTGTCGTGTATTGCAACTCTGTTCATAGACATATCTCTGTACATAATATATTTTTCGAGCACCATGAAAAGTTGATATTTATGCTCTCTTGTGTCATCGTAAAGTTAAAGATTACTAAGGAACGAGCAAAACAACACTTTACGGCGCGTCTCCCATAGCAACGCGCGGTAAAGTACTTAATTTGCTCGCTTAGATAAATACATATTATTGCTGAAATTTTAATTTATTAAAACAATACTTACGAAATCTAAAATATACGTTAGGTTCTGTTTTACACTACAAATGTGCTACAAACAATACGAAGTTAGCTACGCTACCAACTTATTTATTTAATTAAGTTACAACTTTATTCTGTTGGTGAATGTACATTTAATTACAACTATAAATATATTTCATAATTAACAAACTTAGTGGATTTAATCATTGACCGACAATGTTAAAATTAAAAATATATTTATTCGAGAGCTTGAAACAGCTGACTAGGATAAATTAGATTCTGTGACTGTGACATTCTCACTAGAATATTCAGTTAGTGTGGCAGTAGCAGAAGTTTGATTCTCCTTGTTTGTTAAAATTGTATGCACTGTATCAATTTTATTTTTCAAACTTTCATCAACATAACCTTTTCCAACAGCTGTCAGCTCCGGAATTAGCTAGTAATGTAGCAGAGGATCTGCGGAAACAATGGCCTGTAAATGATTTCGAATCAGGTAAATTCAGATATTGTGCAATGTTAAATGAAATTTTTCCTATAGTGTTCATTCCAACAACTTGTGCGGTACATTTGCCATGCTTATAATTTATGAATAATCACCGAGACGATATGTATCATCAACAATAAATGTTCGCTGCACATTAGTTTTTGAGTCTGGAATTTTCACAATTAAAATGGACCCATTGAATTTGCTGATATCAATATCGTTCTTAACTGCTAGTGTTGATTTTAGCATGGAAAAAATGGAACAAAGAGAAGACGATTTCATTACATTAGATTTTTCCAAAAAATAAGCTAGTAAAACATTTTCACTGTAATTCTTGATTTTTCTTAACTTACACCATTCAATGAAGAGGTTATAATTCTTTTCGTATAATGCTCTTGATTTTGCAGGTAATAAACTCAAGAAAGCATTTTGCGCCGTTTCGAATATATCTGGAGTAGTGCAAGAAAAATCACTATCTTCACTATTTTCGTAGATTTTTGAGCACATTTTTGATGTATGTGTGAAAACTTTTCATAAAACAATGATTGTTGGTATTGGTTGGCATCAGAATTATTTATTTATTCATATCGTCATGGTTACAGCAACACAAAACAGGAAATTGGTTGAGATTGAATTGAACTTACTAAATAGGTATTATTATTTTTTTTACTTCGTTAGTAAAGTCGTAGAAAAAATTATGTGTGCACCTCTAGCGTAAAGTATCTTTATTGCTCTAGCTCGATTGCAGCGCTCGCTGCGCTCGCGCTTCAATTTACGAGCACGAGCAATAAAGATTCACTTTACGCTCTTGATATACAAATAACTATTAGTGTTTGGAGTAATACCAAACGATCTCCAAGCAAAATCAATTGGTGTAATCAACGGTTCCATTGTTGTAATCGACTATTTTCATTGTTGTAATCAATATTTTAAATAGAGTGACTTGTCTGACGGTTTGGAAGGTTCAAGTTCGAATACAACCGATATCAAGCCTGTGAGGTGACGCCTAATAGGCGCTCTCAATGGATATAAGTAATGATGATACATTTATTTATTTTTCATACTTATTTTATGGATATTGTCGTGTATGGCAACTCTGTTCATAGACAAATATCTGTACATGATATATTTTAGTGTTGGAGAAATACCAGACCATATTTCAAAGATATTCACATGCAGAAATGGAATACTTATATTTCAATCTCAAACATTAAATTCAAAAACATAATTTCTTTAAGCAAATAGTAATTTTTGAAGAGAAAAATCAAATATCAAAGGTTTAAAATAACAGAACTTGTGTTTGCTTAAGTTAATGGCATAAGAAAACCGTTTCAAATTTTGTAGTCCAATGAAATATTGGTCGCTTCGTACCTACAAAAGTATATTTTTATAGATGAATGTTTAATTGTGTAACAATATAGTTATTTGATTACAGTTTTAAGTGGTTCTATCATGACAATCTCCTACAAAAAACTCAAAAATAACATATTTAAATTTCATTTTAATCTCGGTTTATATTCTAGTAGGTATTTTATATTTTTTATTTATTGATAATCAATTTAAAGAAGTTAAAAAGTAAAATAGATGCAGGCGTTATACTCTTTGAAAATAAGACTATACAACCAGCTTGAATCTTGAGTAAATCACAGCAAACCAAAGCACTAACCACCGTAATGTGTAATAAATAACCATCAACCATAAATCAAGTGAACGTCTGGCTACCGGAAGCTTTCGTGACTTCTTTTTTTCGTCTCTGCAACTAGCTCCATTCGACCTAGATTTATTTTCAACCTAGGGCTAAAGGTCTTACCCTCAGATTCTTACAATAAGAGTATTGAACATGCCAATAATGATAAAGGGCATAATTGTTATTTAAAATGTTATATATATATATATATATATATATATATATATATATATATATATATATATATATATATATATATATATATATATATATATATATATATATTTTGAACTAACCAAAGTTAAGTATTTATAGGCGGTGTGCACAAAAGTAGTCAGCACCGACAGCGGACAAAAATGACAAAATGGTTACTCATTGAAACATAGCAAGGTTATGTTTTATGTCAGAATAATTTTGCAATTTCTATTTATAAAATATTTGCAATGAATGCGAATGATAGGACGTCAAATATTATGTGATGCAGTGGGGGATGTAATAATTCTAACAAAATTACTGATTGAAGTATCAAATTTTATAAATTTCCTAGATGATTATATGAGGAACAGATGTATAAGATAATTTTTCAACAGATATCTTCTACTAACATGAAAAATTCTTTTAGGTATAGATATTTTCTCATTGTAAAAGATACTTATCATATGAATAAAATTCCAACAATGGTCGTCTGATTGCAATAATGAATTATATAAAAATGTGTTTCTTAAGTTAATATTTGAACAAGATATAATACAAGAAGCAGAAAATTGTCTTAAAATTGTATAATACTTGCAGTTGTATGAAATAGAAGTCTATTTTTGACATAATTCGTCTATTTATTATAGATTTTGTACATGTAATGTTAATGTTAAAGATAGAAATTCACATGGTTCGTATTTTTCGTGTATTTTCTTTTCCGAGCTTGTGCAACTGAATCCACTTAGAGCCTGCTATATTTTCAATGAAGAATCTTCTTCATTTATTGCGAATATAAAAGAAAGATGCTAACATCGTACACTGATATCGTGATATGTAGAAATATTCTTCTTTCCAATCATTCAAGTTTTCCAACTTTTTAATCTCAATTTCCATGTATTGTACACCTTGTAACATTTAACTAATATTATAAATTATAATATAAATTTAAATATGATAAAATGGTTTACAGAAATCGCACAAATTATGAGAAAAATTATATTTTCTGCCACAGTACCTTCGCTGGTATTTTGATTTTTTTGATTGTCACATCACATATATAGCATTTTAAATATTTTCTTTATTCATTTCAATATACCATGATGTATAATATTCATGCACAATAGCAACAACTCAAAATAAAATTGTAAATTGTATCACTTTCTCGAAATGTCAAAATTGATTCGGTAACCGAAAATGTCAATATAGCCATTAGAGGCGCTGACGCTCAAAATGTGCACATCGCTTATATCTTCCAAAAGTTATTTGAAATCATTTCAAAAGAAGATTGGTTGTGAGCTTTTAGGAAGTGAAGGAAAAGAATGGTTGTGTGTAATAATGAAAAAAAAATTTCAATTGGTTTATAATACTATAAAACTTGTTATATAAAAGCAATTAGTTTCTCCGTTTCAATACATGGCAAAAAGGCTTAAAATCACATTAACGATAGATTTTCCTAGACAAATAACAGAAATTGCAACGAATATCTATCCAAATAAATGAATTCTGGATGGCAATTTAATTTCATTGGCTTACATTTTCTATCTTGTACAACAATATCAATTTTAATTGTTGTAATCAACGCTTTCATTGTTGTTATCAAATGTTTTCATTATTGCAATCAACAATTTAAATTGTCTTGTGGCCGGTCTTGGTTCGAATCCGATGAATGTTTCTGCAAAAACTTTAAAAGCCTGTGAAATGACGCCTGGTAAGAGTCTTCAATGGTACAGATATATCGTCATTATCGATGTTTGCAAATAAAAGCATAAACTTTCTTAATTATTTCTAAATTTATATTTGAAAATATTGCTTTAAATTTTTATAACATATAGATAATATGATGAATGAGCCGGTTGACCTTTTTTAAAAAAAGTATTTTGTCTCACTAAAGTATTATGAACTGTTTATTGCTAGGATACGGTGTATATAAACATGTCTATAATAACCGGGGCATTATATGAGGGCATAATAGTTCATTATGCCCTCATTATAATCCAATCATCGTTTATGGACTTTAAATTAGAAATAATATGAACGGTATATAAGGAAAATTATTTTCTTTTTAATTATAATTCATTACAATAATAATAAGGATTGATTACAATAATTAATACATTAATTGATTACAACAATTAATATAATAAGAAAACAGCTTTGAAAGCACAACACAGATATCATTTTAAATATGATTATAATTCTTAAAATTGATTATGAAAAGGGCCTTAAAAAGCAATTTACTTTCACCACACATGTAAATAGTAAGTACGTCGAATTGCAGACTGCAATGTTTCGCATTGATTTTTGATGGATGACGGATCACTAATTTTTTAGGGACGATATTTATC
Source organism: Harpalus rubripes (assembly GCA_963082715.1). NCBI lineage: Eukaryota > Metazoa > Arthropoda > Insecta > Coleoptera > Carabidae > Harpalus > Harpalus rubripes. Next base: position 1,637,055 of record OY720459.1, on the reverse strand, counting down.
CACGTTTTAATTAATTTTTTATATTATTTACCGTCCCATGTGACACATCCAAAGCTGTACAAACTCTCTAAAATGTGATAATATTTAGAAATAAGTGCATAAGAAATAAAGAACTGAGATCTGTCATGTAACATGTAAAAACGAACCTCAAAATATAATACTTACATCTTCTACAGACGAGAATGGAATAATTAGGGGAACATTTATGCGTTTCTCTTCCTCAAAATATACAGAAGCATTCAAAATAATTTCTTTACACCGTTTCGATAAAATATCTTCCGAAATTCACCCATTCCATCATCTCCAACGATATAAACGTTGATGTTTTAAAAATAAATAAATGTTGATAATAAACAAAACAATTAAACACCATCCTTAGCAACGCCAAAGCTTATAAGCATTATTGTAATCAAAATTATTATAAATGAAAACTTATTTCACATATTTTAGTGAGACATAAAATCTTGTATGTACCACGAGCGTTACTAGATGCTAATGCCCATCGGACGACATCTATCCCTCAGGCTAGATCCTCGTCGCCCTCCTGGCATCATCGTAACGCCCTTGGTACCTAAAATACTATTAAACAAATAAGATCAATAACAATAATATAGGTTAAGGTTTGTTTTGTTACTGAAAGATACGTAAATAATAAATATTAAAAGAATATAAATAACTTACTCTAAAAAAAATATATGAAGATAAAAACACACAGGAAAGAAGATACGTTATAATGTTTGAATCTGACACACTGTATGAAAAGTAATCTTTTGTCCTATAATTTGAATGTTCTTAAAGACCGTCTTCTTACTTTTGCCTTGAACATATTTCATAAGTGACTGCAGTCCATTGCAGACCTCTTATTTTATATCATTACGAAGTATGTAATTTTCGTAGCTAAATTACTTTAATATACCCCTTTACCATGTGAAATTTCTATCATTTCATTTGGTTTTATTTCAGGAACACTCTTATTTATTATCGGTTTTGCTTGGCTACTGGAAACCTAGCCAGAGTAGAGTTACATTTTATATTTTTGAAAAATCTGGTGTGGCCAACACAATACCTCCCGTCATTTACCGCCCGAGTTAAAAAAAAATTATGCTAATCCTTATTTTTGGATTAGCGAATTTTACTCTAATTTTGGCAGTTTTTTTCTTAAAATATAATATAATCTAATCCAAGTATCTACCTTTTTTGATAATAAAATGAAGATTAAATTTTAAATACCGGCATTGAATAGAATTCACTAATCCAAAAATGAGAATTAGCTTAAACTTTTTTCGAATCGTTAATTTTTATTAATCTAAATACATACCTACATATTTACTTATGCTGGAAACTGTATTGATGTCCTTTCCTATTGTTCTATTTACTTTTTTCTTTTTAAAACGTTACTATTATTAATTTGAAATGATTAGTTCTTTGACACTGACATTTATCTGTCAGTTACATACGTTTGAATAACTGCGCAAGCAAGGAGTTTTGTTTGTTTAAAGCGGATTTAAATTATAGATAATTTTATAACTTTATCCATAATATATGTAGAAAAAGTAAAATAATCTTTAATAAAAAAATAATTAATAACATTTAAAGGTATTTTTCAAAGAAACACTATTTTGAGCTTCTAGTAAAGTGCAATTTCCTGTTATCCGATTTACACCAAAATCTAATGGGCTCTTTCCATAATAGAAAAAGTTCGAATTACAAGGTTTCAAAATTTTCTGAATGATAGTATTTGAGTTAGAGTGGAGGATCCACATATACATACACACAGACATCATTTACTACGTTTACAAGCAGTTTTGAAAATGGTTTCAGTTTTCAGCCAAAATTATGCAAAACTGTTTACATGCAGTTTTTAAAACAAGTTTAAAAATTGATTTGAAATCAGTTTCGGCGCATGCGCATTTAGCTGATGTAAATGACAGATCCTCTTCACTCCAAATACTTCGTTTTACTATTATTCTAATTATTTTTTATACTACGCACTAAAACTACACAACTGTCAGTATATTTGAAGGTTAGTAATATAAAGCGACAGAAACTTTATGCTCTGTACGCATGCGCAGTATCGAAACTGAATTTTAAGTGTTTACATGAGTAGTTTTGAAACTAGTTTTCAAGTCCAACTCATGAATTTTAGTTTTGGTTTGAGATAATTCAAAACCGTTTTGACACTGTATACATGGCGTTTTCAAAACCAAAAACGTTTTAAAAACGGTTTCAACACTGCATGTAAACTCAGTAATTGTGAAAATGTTAAAATTGACTTCGTCGAGGATCATGTAGGTAACTGTTTGGAGCACTTTGCCATACTTGCCGCCGACTATTTTTCAAGTATTAATATTGGCTCAGTACAGTTCTCGTATGGGTCTAGTTTGTTGATCTATTAAATATGTCTTGTCATGGATGCCGTGAAAACCGCAACACACTAACTGTGTTAGCTCTGGGAATATATGATTATAATGTTTTGAATCTTTTATTTACTTTTAAATCCTCCCCATTTTTTGAGAGGATTTGTGTGAAAAATGTGAGTAAATTTGTAGAACATCAAGGTTCATTCAAAGAATAATATGCAAGAAGGCGATAAAGGTCTGATTTACATATTTTCCGCATAATATTCTTACAGCAGTTGCCTACAAAATGCACTGATTGATAGGGTTCACTTTGTCAAATTTGTTTGCAACTTTTATCATGTTATACACCTCAGGACAAACGGTTATCTTACAATAATTACACAGAGAAATATTATAGTTGTAAAGTTTTGTAATTTTTCAAAATGAGCTATTAGTTATTTACGTTACATGGCTGCGAAGTGAGTTATTACGAAGCAGCCAAATCAGGATCTTCAAAATGTAACGAAGCCTGAGTCTGAGAGATCCAACTTTTATGTTTGTGAAATTTAACTGCTTTTGCTAAATTATATTATTCATTATAGGCGTTATATAATAGTATATGAACAGTGGCGGATTTAGAGGGGGGGGGGCTCGGGCACGTGCCCTCCTGTTATTTTAAAAAATTTAATTATTACATATCATTCACGTATTATACATCACAGATAAATAAAAGAATAAACATACTAATAAAAATAAAAAAATACAGAATTTCTATTTATTTTCAAATTGTTTATTATTTTGGAGATGCCCCCCCCCCCTAACTTTTTACCTTCCGTCACCTTTAGGTAAGGAAGGTATTGTCTTTGGTCAAAAAATTCGATGATGAGTTTTTAATCAATAAGCACGTTTTAGGGTCCCTAGAATACGAATTTACTATTTTTACGATGATGTCTGTATGTGTGTGTGGATGTGTGTGTGTGTGTGTGTGTAACAAAATTTTCGTCTGCGATAACTCTAATACTACAATTCCCAAAATTATAATTTTTTCGTGTACTTCTTCGTTACATCCATATGAAGAGCTGATTAGATTTTGGTTACAATTGGTCAACCGGAAGTACCATCATTTGAAGATTTTAACAGTTTTTCTTGAAAAAACTATGTTAAATATAATTTTATCACATTTGATGTTATTATAAATATTAAAGAATATTTTATTCTCTATACGATTTGACTGAATTTTATACTTAATATTAAATGGATATAGAGTTAAAAAATTATAAAGAAATTAAATTTCATAAAGTAGCCATAGCTATGGAAACAGCTACTATATTAAGAAAATTCTGATTGAAAGATGTCAGATTCAAGTGAAATTGACATAGTGTGTTTGTCTTATAATTTTTACTGGAAATATAGGATCTTTTGCTTTCTGTATGGAATTTGTATAAAATACATACAACTGCTTTAAGGTAATGTACAAGAAATAATAATAATAAATCTTTTATTTCTGCAGATACATTACACTGTATATAGAAAACGTCACAAAATAATAATTTTCTGTATGAAATTTGAATAAAATACATGCAACTGCCGGAAGGTAATGTACAAGAAAAAGAATATTTAATTTAGCAAGGAACTTTCCGTATGAAATTTGTACAAAATACATAGAACTGACGGAAGGTAATGTGCTGGCCACATCAGATTTTTTATTGTAAGTAATAGAACAAATGATTCATATAAAAGTTTTATTATTTTAATTATACTATTTGATGGTAGATGTAGATATTTTTTATAAACTTTTATTTTTAAAATACGAGTAGCAAACAATAATTATTTCACTAAAATATAAACCACCATTTTATGTCTTAAGTTGTTCTTATTACATAATTTGATGTTTTAACATGATTTGTATAACATTGTTGTATTTTATTTATTTTAACATGGCTACTTAGAATATTTGGATAAACATTATTTCTCAAACTCACTTGTTTGGGGTCCTGCACTCTGATTTTTTTATTATTTTAAGTGAAAGTTCTTTTAATTTTGAAGCATTTCGTAGTATTAAAAAGTCTTAATTGTTTTTAGTTTAACTGAATTTGATTTTTAAAGTCAACGTGACGTCACGGCGACACGCGACCCCTATTGCTATATCTTTCTCTCGCACAAGTTCTATAGTAGGCAGCGAGAGAAAGGTAGCACTAATGTGACGTCACAGTGACACTGACAACAAACCTCGAATATCTCGCAAAGTAATTATTAAAAAATTGTTTTCTTTATCTTTATCCCTATTTATTAAGTAATACTTTAAGTACTGGTACTATAAAGTGTACATTTTATTATTTTTTGTTATGGTGCTCCAAATAGATCATTAAAAAGACAAAAAATGGAGATTTATATTTTAGTAAAATAATTATAGGTTGCTATTTAAAAAATAAAAGTTCTGACTTTATAAAAAAAATATTTACATCTGCCATCAAATAGTATACTTAAAATAATAAAACTTTTATATGAGCAATTTTTTACAATACAACACAAAAGTTAACGAGGTGGGGGGGGGGCTCACCCTATATATTTAAAATTTGTTTTTCCGAATTTGGTGCCCCCCCCCCCTATTATAATTTTCTAAATCCGCCACTGTATATGAAGTATTGAGAATGGTAAGGACAGTTTACCAATCGAAGACAATGTCCCAATTTTGTCTGAGATCGGTAATTCCTTAACGTTCGTGATGCTTATACTATTTTTTGCACGATCGACGCACACAATTTAAAAGAAAAATAAGATTTGAAAATTATTATGACATATTAAAAAAAATCTGATGTGGCCAGCACATTACCTTCCGTCAGTTATATGAGGCATTTACGAAAATTCTACCTGTGAACTGTTACCGGTAAACAGTTGTTTATCAGGTTATAGCTACCGGAATCAATATTTTAAGAACGCAAGTGGTAAACAGGGTAGATACATAACCTTTAAAAAAAATTGAAAATTTGAATCAGGTTAGAAATTTGATGTAGTTAATAAACTGACCAGTCATACTTTGAGCACATTTCCACTTTTAACGCGTGCGCTTCGCTTTACATCACTACCTTTTTTTAAGATTAGATTCTTCATGAATCCGGTATATGGATCTGGTAGATACTATGTAATTTTCGAACACGGTAACATTTTACCACTCGTGTTTTCAAACACAGTCGGTAGATGCGGTATCTACCGGTAGAATTTTCGTAAATGCCTATATATTTTCTATAAAATCCATACAGAAAGTTCCTTACAAAAGATTCTAAATTTCTTGTATGTACATTATCTTTTGACAATTGCATGTATTTTATACAAATTCTATACAGAAAGTTTCGAGTAAAAGAATGGTGTAAAATTATAACACAAATATACTACGAATATGTCAATTGACACTGACATCTTTCAATCAGAATTTTTTAATACAGTAGCTGTTTCTAACATAGCTAGCTAATTTAGTAAATTTAATTTCTTTATAATTTTATAACTCTATATCCATTTAATATGAAGTATAAAATGCAGTCAAATCGTATAGAGAATGAAATGTTCTTTAATATTTATAATAACATTAAATGTGAAAAAATGATATTTAACATCGTTTTTTCAAGAAAAACTGTTAAAATCTTAAAATGAGGGTACTTCCGGTTGACCAATTGTAACCAAAATCTAATCAGCTCTTCATATGGATGCAACGAAGAGGAATACGAAAGAATTATAATTTTTGGAATTCTAGTATTAGAGTTATCGTAGACGAAAATTTTGTTACACACACACACACTGACACACATACACACACACATACACACATACAGACATCATCGTAAAAATAGTAAAATCGTATCCTAGGGACCTTAAAACGTGCTTATTCATTAAAAACTCACCACCGAAATTTTTGACCAAAGACAATACCTTCCTTACCTAAAGGTGACAGAAGGTAAAAATTATGTGTCATTTTTGAAGTAAGCTTTGATTTTTGATTTTATTTATTTACCGTCTCGCCTCCTGAACGGTAAGTGATGCACATCACTTACCAACATGATAAACATCACTTACCGTTCAGTAATTTAAAAATAAGACCTACTCTCTTGGAAACACTATCGGTATAGTTATTAATGTCATAACTAACCCTTAAAACATATATGAGTCTGACAGGCCGAACCAGTGACAAACGAATGTAGTAATTTCGCGTAAGCATAAGATTAAACAAACCCAGTCCATTTAAAACTCAAACAACCCGAAAACCTTGTAGTTATCCGTTGGAATATTTTCATGAAAATTGGTATACTTATGTTTTTGAGTACGAGGAATTTACTGGTGAGGTCGTTGAGGGTGTACCGCACACCCATTTTTGGGTATGAGGATGGCGTGGTTTAAAAAAGGGTGGAATTTTTTTAAAAAATAAAAATTCTGAAATTTTGTATTTAAGTAGTTTGTAGGGTGTAGATTTAAGAATTTAAAACCACAGGTCGATATCTCTTTTCGTGTCCGAGATATTCGTCCTCAAAACTTTGCTCAAATATGCCCATTTTTGGGTCATATCCCAAAAATGGTCAATTATACACAGCTGGCGATATCACCATTAAATTCTACGAGCAAAATTACATAAGCGTACCAATTTTCATAATTTTTGAACAACTATTACAATCTCCTGAAGGAAAAGCCTGAAAATGGCCAAAAATCGCAAAAAATCTAAGGTGTACCCCTTGCGATTTTTTCATTTTTTGACGATTTTAATGAATGTTTAATAATTAATGTATCCGTTGGAATATTTTGATGAAAATTGGTATACTTATGGTTGTTGGTACGAGGAATTTACTGGTGAGGTCGTTGAGGGTGTACCGCACATCCATTTTTGGGTATGAGGATGGCGTGGTTTAAAAAAGGGTGGAATTTTTTTAAAAAATAAAAATTCTAAAATTTTGTATTTAAGTAGTTTGTAGGGTGTAGATTTAAGAATTTAAAACCACAGGTCGATATCTCTTTTCGTGTCCGAGATATTCGTCCTCAAAACTTTGCTCAAATATGCCCATTTTTGGGTCATATCCCAAAAATGGTCAATTATACACAGCTGGCAATATAACCATTAAATTCTACGAGCAAAATTACATAAGCGTACCAATTTTCATAATTTTTGAACAACTATTACAATCTCCAGAAGGAAAAGCCTGAAAATGGCCAAAAATCGCAAAAAATCTAAGGTGTACCCCTTGCGATTTTTTAATTTTTTGACGATTTTAATGAATGTTTAATAATTAATGTATCCGTTGGAATATTTTGATGAAAATTGGTATACTTATGGGTTTTGGTACGAGGACTTTACTGGTGAGGTCGTTGAGGGTGTACCGTACACCCATTTTTGGGTATGAAGATGGTGTGCTTTAAAAAAGGGTGGAAATTTTAAAAAAATAAAAAATTCTGAAAATTTGTATTTAAGTAGTGTGTAGGGTGTAGATTTAAGAATTTAAAACCACAGGTCGATATCTCTTTTCGTGTCCGAGATATTCGTCCTCAAAACTTTGCTCAAATATGCCCATTTTTGGATCATATCCCAAAAATGGTCAATTATACACCGCTGGCGATATCACCATTAAATTCTACGAGCAAAATTACATAAGCGTACCAATTTTCATAATTTTTGAACAACTATTACAATCTCCAGAAGGAAAAGCCTGAAAATGGCCAAAAATCGCAAAAAATCTAAGGTGTACCCCTTGCGATTTTTTCAGTTTTTGACGATTTTAATGAATGTTTAATAATTAATGTATCCGTTGGAATATTTTGATGAAAATTGGTATACTTATGGGTTTTGGTACGAGGAATTTACTGGTGAGGTCGTTGAGGTTGTACCGTACACCCATTTTTGGGTATGAAGATGGTGTGCTTTAAAAAAGGGTGGAAATTTTAAAAAAATTAAAAATTCTGAAAATTTGTATTTAAGTAGTGTGTAGGGTGTTGATTTAAGAATTGAAAACCACAGGTCGATATCTCTTTTCGTGTCCGAGATATTCGTCCTCTAAACTTTGCTCAAAAATGCCCATTTTTGGGTCATATCCCAAAAATGGTCAATTATACACCGCTGGCGATATCACCATTAGATTCTACGAGCAAAATTACATAAGCATACCAATTTTCATAATTTTTGAACAACTATTACAATCTCCAGAAGGAAAAGCCTGAAAATGGCCAAAAATCGCATAAAATCTAAGGTGTACCCCTTGCGATTTTTTCATTTTTTGACGATTTTAATGAATATTTAATAATTAATGTATCCGTTGGAATATTTTGATGAAAATTGGTATACTTATGGTTTTTGGTACGAGGAATTTACTGGTGAGGTCGTTGAGGGTGTACCGTACACCCATTTTTGGGTATGAAGATGGTGTGCTTTAAAAAAGGGTGGAAATTTTAAAAAAATTAAAAATTCTGAAAATTTGTATTTAAGTAGTGTGTAGGGTGTAGATTTAAGATTTGAAAACCACAGGTCGATATCTCTTTTCTTTTTCGAGATATTCGATATTTTTTACCAAAAAGTGAATACACCCTTTCTCTCGGTTATTATTGCAGATACACATATTCATTATTGTAATTATGGAACTTCCGGTATAACCGGAAGTGACATCAACTTTGTAAATTTAACAACCTATACTATTTTTTAGTTTCATAATATATATTAATACAGGTGAAATTTTTAACCAACGTTCCTCGTGAATCAAATCAAAAATCTTCTTCTTCAAAATACTAATTTTCCTTCTCTCAAAATTATAAATGTTCTCTAATTTACATATTATCTGTATGTATATTTAGCAGCGCGTTATCTAATCTAGATAAAACGTGATTTATCTGCTTGGTTGTCCAGATACGAGTAGAGTTATTTAGAACGCGACCGCAATAAAAAACAAATACACATATACAGAAGCTGCTATCTTCATTAATATTATGAGAAATACGAATACATTTTATTTAGTTATTAAGACTAATAAACTTAACACATATACAGTTCTCGCCCACATATTGAAAGACCGATTTTATCAAAGAAATGTTTTACTTTCTGTCGTTGAGTTATTTATTTGTGGCATTCTGGACTTGGTATTCCCAGGGGTGGAAGAACGTGCCGTATGTGTATGTGTGATATGAGAGTAACAGGTCACTTAGAAGCTAGACTTGAGGTCAACACGCATGCTTCTTTTCTGGGGCTTAAGAAGAATGGATCCCCCTGCCTACTATACATGAAGCGAAAATTCAAATAAATTGTTCCCATACTAGAACTAGTAACATTTTAAAAAATTCAACATAATGATCATATTTCTGATATGAACCTGCATTAAAAAATATCTGGTGTAGCCAACACAATACCTCCCGCCACTTACAGCCCGAGTCACAAAAAAGATTAAGTTTATTAAATCTAATCCAAGTACCTAACTCTTTTTAAACCCCTTCAACATGATTAAATCGCAATTACAGAGTGGGTTCACATTCACACACATCCATGCCTTAATGGGATTCGAACCCAGAGCCCTGAAGGCACTCATGACATGAGGCGTTGCTCTAACCATTGAGCCACCGGAGCTATAATAAAATGAATATTAAATTTTAAATACCAAGATAGAATAGAATTCACTAATCCAAAAATGAGGATTACCTTAAATATTTTCATGAATCGTTAATTTTTATTAATCTAAATACATACCTACATTTACTTATGTTGGAAACTGTATTGAATTCCTTTTCTATTGTTCTATTTACTTTTTTCTTTTCAAAACGTTACTAATATAATTTTGAAATGATTAGTTCTTTGATAGTGACATTTATCTGTTCGTTACATACATTTGAATAACTGCGTTTTGTTTGTTTAAAGCAGGCTCTGGGATTTAAATTATAGATAATTTTATATATTTATCCATAAAATACAAAGAAAAAGTATTAATGCAAATCTATAGAAAATTTAATAATCTTTAATTTTTATAATAACATTAATCTCGAAAAATAACATTTAAAGGTATTTTTCGAAGAAAAACTATTTTGAATTTCTAGTAAAGTGCCATTTTCGGTTATCCGATTTGCACCAAAATCTAATGGTCTCTTTCCAATACAGAAAAAGTTCAAAATACAAAATTTCAAAATTTTCTGAATGATAGTATTTGAATTAGAGTGGAGGATCCACACATACACACAGACATCATCGTGAAAATGTTAAAATTGAGAAATATTCGTTTTCCGGGAATGGACTGTCATATTTTGAGTCAGAGCTCAACGTTTCGCCCGCAGTCGTATGGGGCATCTTCAGGAGCAAGATGGGTAGTACTGTCTTAAACAAGGTTACCCGACGTGTCAACCACGCTAGAGGCCGAGTTTAAGCAACACGAGGGGAGACTCAGTTTACAAGGTTACCCGACGTGTAAACCACGCTAGAGGCCAAATAAATCAAGTGACGAAAAGCTAATGAGGACCAATGGGAATCGAGTTCGTAATGGTAGATTGGGCGTGTCGTGTTCCGAGAATCACCGGTTTCCACATGTGGCTCAAGAAATAGCCATCATCCCGATTGATGTTATTAGGATGTTTCCATATTTCTAAAGTTTCCCTGTATTTACGTCTGTAAAACTCAGGGACAGGAGCTAAAATGCGTGAATTTTCAAATAAGATGTTATGTCCTGTGTTGTGTTGGTGTTCTGCGACCGCAGATGTTAATACCATACCATTACGCAGACAGCGTTTGTGTTCTGACAATCTAGTGTGAACACTCCTTCCTGGGATGATGGATATTTCTTGAGCCTCACGTCCAATCTACCATTACGAACTCGATTCTCATTGGTCCTCATTAGCTTTGCTCATCTACCGTATCTTTAGATTAGTATATAACTGTCTTCTCGGCCTTCTTTCGTCACTTGGTTTATTTGGCCTCTACCGTGGTTTACACGTCGGGTAACCTTGTAAACTCATTCCCCCCCTTGTTGCTTAAACTCGGCCTCTAGCGTGGTTGACACGTCGGGTAACCTTGTAAACTGAGTCTCCCCCTTTGTTGTTTAAACTCGGCCACTAGCGTGGTTGACACGTTGACACTATCCCCCTTGCTCCTGAAGATGCCCCATACGACTGCGGGCGAAACGTTGAGCTCTGACTCAAAATATGACACAGTTTATTCCCGGAAAACGAATATTTCTCATTGTTATTATTTTCTGCAAAGATGTCCTTGCGTACGAGGGAGTCTGACAAATTTATTATTTCATTTTAAATCATTTTATTTATTTTCTGAACCCTTTCTATTTTCGATTCATTCAATAATACACTCTCTCTATCTCTTCTTTCGTTTTAAATCAATGCAATATTTCACCTACTTTAGAACGCCAATATTTATTTACGCTACGTTGCTTTATCTGTAGAATACCTCAGGTTTTTCTCTTAAGATTCATGTAAAATGTATTCGTCTACTTTCAACATAGAACATCGCTAGTGCTTTGGAAACAGACAAATGCTAGCTTTGAAAATCACATTTGTTATAGGGATCACTTGCATTTATTTTAAAAAAGCTTGAGATTTCGTGTATGCGCCATTTGTAATTTTGATTTTGATATTGGGTGAAATATTCAGTTTTTATTGTGTCAAACTTATATTGTATTAAATATAGCGATGACGCAATCGCGCTAGCAGCCGGATTATGTAAACAAACAAGCCGCGACCTGTTTAATTACTTCCGGTCGCCTGAATCTTTTGTGTTCATTGTTATTATGCGGTCGAACATACTAAAGCTCTCTGGAAGTTAATGGCAGCTATATAAAAGGGACGCAGCTATGCGCGGGAGTTAGTTAGTTACATGGAGAGACATATAGAGACATTCACATAGAGTGTTAGTGAAGCACTGCAGTATCGTGGTGAGCGTATGCAGTATAGTGTCGAGTAAGTAGTCGGGAAGTTACTGCTAAACTGGGATAGCTGTAGATATGAATACTCGGTAGTGTTGACGAGTATTGGGAAGCTATAGTGTACAAGGACAGTAACGGCGAGTCGGAAAGTTACTGGTATACCGGGATAGCTGTGAAAGAGAATGCTCGGTAGTGTTGAAGAGTATTGGGAAGGTAGGTATACGGGGACAGTAAGGGCAAGTGGAAGTGGATACTCGGCAGTGGTGTTAAAAAATGGTGGCATACGTACAGTCGGTGATACTGAGGCTGTGGAAATTAGTTACATAAATAGACAGATAGTGAGGTGAAAGAGGTGACTTCTGTCCGAGCAGTTAAATATACAGACGCTGTTGAGTCAGTTGAGTATATAGACGCTGTGGAGGTCGGTAGGCGGACAGTTGAACGTAAAATAAACATAGTGACTTTAATATTGGAAATAAATAATTAATAATATCGTGGAAATAAATAGTAGTGTTAATTGGTTACATTAATAAATAGTGTTAGTGTTATCTAGTTAATTATAGTTTTAGTCTTAATTATTTTTTAATAATTGTTCAATATTAGTAATCGTCATTATTTATTATTTTTTTACTTCCTTCTACAAAGTAAAGGAAGTATTGTAATCGCGAAAAATTTCGGTTTTCAGATTTCAACGGAAATATCCATTTTGACTAATTTCGTCGTGACGTCTGTACGTACGTATCTCGCATAACTCAAAAACGGCAAGGAAAGTTGAAATTTTGTATTTACGACTCCTATAACATCTAGTTGTGCACCTCCCTTTTTGATCTTTATATAATTTCCAGAAATGGTACTTTATTTGAAGCCTATAATAGATTTTAATGAAAAACTATGTAAAAATATAATCTAAAACTTTTCAAATTTGGTATATAAGACTTTTATGTCAATTGGAGTAACAGTAGATTTTGGTTAAAACAGGCTAACCGGAAGTGATATATTACCTGAAGTTGTTAACAGTTTTTCTTGAATAAAATGGTTTCATTTTCATTTTAGAAATAAATGCTTCAAATAAGTGTTTTATAGAATTAAATTCTGCGTCTAGCACATCAAGTATTATTAAATTAGCCCTTTGCATAAGCGAGATATGTAAATTTAAAACATATACTTTTTGGTTTTTATAATGAAGTTTGCTATGGATTAGGACAAAATATAATAAAAAAAATAACAAAATAGATGTTAATGTCAAATTACGTCAAATACGTGCAATTTAGTGAAGAAAAACTGTTAACAACTTCAGGTAATATATCACAGCCTGTTTTAACCAAAATCTACTATATTATTCCAATTGACATAAAAGGTTTATACACCAAATTTGAAAAGTTTTGGATATTTTAAAATAGTTTTCCATTAAAATCTATTATAGGCGTCAAATAAAGTACCATTTCTGGAAGTTATGTAGTGACAAAAAAGGGAGGTGCACAACTAGATGTTATAGCAGTCCTAAATACAAAATTTCAACTTTCTACGGCTTATCATTTTTGAGTTATGCGAGATACGTACGTACATACGTACGTACGTACGTACAGACGTCATGACGAAATTAGTCAAAATGGATTCAGGGATGGTCAAAATGGATATTTCCGTTGAAATCTGAGAACCGAAATTTTTCGCGATTACAATACTTCCTTTACTTTGTACAAGGAAGTAAAAACGTTGCAATATTAATGAATATAGATGAAAATTTATTGGAAACTTTATTTGTTTAGCGTCCCAGTTTTTCGGTTATTTACCTTGTTTCCTTCGCAAACAAATGTAAAATATTTGATAAACATCTAAATAGGTCGAAGAAAAACAAAAGCTCATAAGAAAATAATTAGGCAAATCAAGAACCTACCCTAACATAATAAAGAATCACGTAAAAACATTGCATGATTCGAATTTAGATCGGAAATATAAAAAAAGTAGGTCTATATTTACACAAAATATTTTAATAAAGTACTTGGCACATTATTCAAGAAATTTTAGACATGACAGAACATCATCATTGGTTATTTGTTTAATAAAAAATAAAATAGAATATTTTTTATTAAAACCTGGCGAAAGCTGAACACGTAATACTGAACAAGACATAACATATAAGACGTCATCTTGAAATATTAGGCCGAGCAATATGTTCGCAGATATAAAAAATGTTACTACAAATATCACATCGTATTTGACACGGAAAACAGAAAGAAGAAGGACAATTCTACGCGTAGCAGATGCCACGAATGAGGCTGTGATATAGAAAAAAATGTATTAGCAATATTTGACATGTAGTTTGACTTAAATAATGTACACAATGAGGTGTTACAAAAAAAATTAACATATCTTTTTTCTTCTGAAATTCGAATAAGTACGTTCTACAGTGTGATTAAATATGATTTTCTGTTCAAATTTCTGTATATATTAAGCACAATAGCAGTTTAAAAATATACTTTTTGAATTGGCGCCAAATTACACTGTCTGTGGCATCAGACATATATTAGCCAATGACAAAACTGGAAAGATGATAAAAAAAAACAAATGTATACATCAACGTCAATGATTGCTTTAATGACAACTGTGTGACATAAGGTCTGACTTATAGTGCAGCGTGATTTTTGGTTCTTTAGCGTAGTTCTTAGTTATTTATTATTATATTATAGCGTTATATTTCATAGTTTCATGCCCAGTATTATAAAAGATGGATAAGTAAAGCTCTAGCAAAGTAAAATTTACTCCTGAAGTAAAATAGTTTATTCCAGAGATTTTCGTCAAAACAAGAATAAAAATACTAGCTAAGTAAATCTACAGAATAAATTACTTCACTGAGGATCGAGGAAGTAATTTTTATTGTTTAAAATAAATTTGACACATGTGAACATTAATTAAATTAAATTCATTATACATTTCATCCCGTATATTATTTTTACATTTATTTATCTCCAACATGTTTTCTTTGTCTATTTCTCAGTAATTTTGCCCCGTTCTCTCTTTTTCCCATTTTAGTTGACACATGACACTTTATGGCACACACACTTTATTTTCTATTTTGACTTTTGGATTTATTTCGTGTCAGGAACATACAGAATACAATATTATTAAAACATATATAAAACATATTCCAGCGACAAATTGTTTGGAATAGATCCTCTTCAGTTGGAGATTGACATTATCGTCAGTAGTGGTCTTAAGCAATACCGTCTAATAATATTTTATCCTGGATTTATCAATCTCTCTTATGGTCCAATAGTGCAAAGATTAGCCGGTATAGCCTAAGTGCATCATTTTCCAGCTAAAAAAATAAATGTATTCAATAGTTCTTATTTAATTATAAAAATATTTATATTTACATCAAAATGATCTTTACAACAAAGAAGTTTTGATTTTATGTTTTTATCTTTAGTTGCGACAACCATTTCATTCTTCTTTCTTCGTTTTGAGGCACTATGTTTTATGTTTCCCTATTATCAGTTCTATTTGGGCACACTGCACAAAACACTTTTTTACAACCATGTTTGATTCTTTCCAAATACAAAAATCAGTAGTAGTTGACAGATGTCATGACTGTCACTCGTTTAAATTCCGTCGGAGGCAAATGTAAGTCACTCCCTCATTGGTTAGGTTTATTCTGACGTCATCAGGCGAAAGGGGAAGCGGAAATTCAAACATTATAATTTCAAAGACAATTTTCTCATGAATAAAGAATAATACGAAAAAAATAAAAAATAGGGGCTAAATATTTTTTCTTATTCTTTTAATTAAAGCAAAGAAAAAAAAACCGTGCAACACCTCATTGATACATCTTTGTGCTTGAATTATTTTTATTATTAATTAGGTGGTTGGGTTAAATTCGGGCAAAGTTGCCCCGTTACACACTTAGAAATTTGAGCCGTGTAAACTTAAAATATAACGTGGTAAACTTGTTTCGTGTAGAATTCGACACTAAAATTTGTATAATAAAAGTTAGTGTAAAAAGATTAAGTTGGTAATTTTATATCCGTGTAAAATTTTCTACGACATTTTAAATTATCACTGGAAGGTGTATTATATTTATTAAGACTAGTTTTAAACACACATGTGGGTAAAAATTACTTAATTTGGTGTTACTTGTATTTTTACTCTAATTTTTGTACAATTTACTACAGTATATTTGTTAAAAATACACTGTCTAGTGTATTTCTAAAAACTGCAATGCCTGGTGTAATTTCAAAACATAATGTGTAGAAAAAACACTACTTTGTGTATATTTAAAAAATCGGTGTAGAAAGTATAGTACTTTGTGCATATTTGAAACATCGGTGTAGAAAGTACACTCTTATGTGTACATCTAAAATATTGGTGTACAAAGTACACTACTAGGTGTATGTTTAAAACGCTGGTGTAAAAAGTACACTACTTTTGTAAAAGAAGTACACTGTTTGGTGCATTTCTAGACAATAGAAAGTGTAAATCTGTACAACAGTTTATTCTTTTCGCATTTTTCATCGTAGTCGGAAGTATAGATACTCGTCTGATACTGTGCTTAAGCATTGGCAACATTATTAAGTTTTACAAAATTAAATAATGGAAGTGGAAAAAGTGGACAAGAAAGTAGACTAATTAGTTTAAATTTAAAACTAAAACATAAAACTATAATTTCGATTTGTGAATGAACCTTAACAATAGTGTCTGCATTTATATAATGTAATAATTAATTAATTAAGTACAAGTGTTTATATAAAAATGTATGTACAATAAATTTTTTAATGGAAGTACATATTTTTATATATTATACCTACCTACTCACTCGACACCGTGTATAACATTTATGCTAATATTAGTAAATATTTATAAAAAATATACACATTTTGATAATAAAATACAAATCTTGTGTAAAAAAATAAAAAATGAGTACTATTTATACACTGTAATCAGTGTATATAAACACAAAATTGATGAAAATATACACTACAAATAGGTATATTTATACACTAAAATTAGTTAAAGAAACCCACTATTTAGTGCACTAATAACCACAATTACTTATGAAAATGAACACTAGTTTGATGAAAATGTACACCACAAATAGGTATATTTTTTCACTAAAATAAGTTAAAAATTACACTACACAGTGTACTAATAACCGCAGTTATTTGGTTAAAATAACTCATTTAAGTGTTAAAAAACTACACGGTATAGTAGTATCTACGAAATATATAGTGTTAATTATTAACACATATCTCCGTGTTGTTTATTACCAAATGTCGATGTGGTAAATTCTACACTACAGCTGGTGGACCTATATAGACCACATTTAGTGTAAAATTTAACACGGAATTTCTTAGTGTGTAATAGTATGCCATTTTAAAGATGTATTTGTTTTTCCCGAAATAGATCACTAGATAAAAGCAAAAATTCAAATTTTGCTGATTTTTATTTTAACAAATATCTTCTTAATCAAGATTTTGGTAAATGACCTCGTTTTATGGTCCCTAGAATACAATTTTAACATTTTCACGATGATGTCTGTGTGTATGTATGTGTGGATCCTCCGTTCTAACTCAAATACTATCATTCAGAAAATTTTGAAACTTTGTATTTGTGCCTTATTCTAATATGGGAAGAGCCCATTAGATTTTGGTGTAAATCGAATAACCGGAAATGGCACTTTGCTGGAAGGTCAAATAGTTTTTCTTCGAAAAGTACCTTTAAATGTTATTTTTTCGAGATTAATGTTATTATAAAAATTAGAGAACATTAATTTTTCTACAGATTTGCATTAATACTTTTTCTATATATTTTATGGATAAATTTATAAAATTATGTATAATTTAAATCCTGGAGCCTACGCTTAAACCAACAAAACTCCTTGGTTACGCAGTTATTCAAATGTATGTAATTGACAGATAAATATCAATTTCAAAGAACTAATCATTTCAAATTAATAATACATGCATACATACATACATAAAATCACGCATTTCCCACTTAGTGGGTTAGCACAAACCCGAAAGAATAAAAAAAAACATCATCCAAAAAAAAATCAGTTTCTCTTCTTAATAGTAAAGTTTTTTTTTAAAAAAATAAATAAATAGAACAATAGGAAAGGAAATCAATACAGTTTCCAGCATAAGTAAATATGTAGGTATGTATTTAGATTAATAAAATTTAAAGATTCTCAAAAAATCTAATCCTCATTTTTGGATTAGTAGTTACTTGGATTAGATTAGACTGTATTTTAAAAAATAAACTGCCAAAATTAGAGTAAAATTCGCTTATCCAAAAATAAGGATCAGCATAATCTTTTTTGTGACTCGGGCTGTAAATGGCGGGAGGTATTGTGTTGGCCACACCAGATTTTTTACCTAGAATTGGAGTGCTTTGACAGAAATAAATGAATATTCACGTATTTTTTTCATGGCATTCTAAGTGTATGTAAAAAAGATTGACACGTTTTTTTTTTCATTCGTGGCAGTCTAAAACTATATTTATTACGAATCCATGGTAACGCACAAAATGTTGTACATCTACTACTACTATGTTAATTATAGTTATAGTAATAGGCAGATTCAATATACTTTCCTTAAACTACAGTATCGCCCATTCAAAATTTTTCCAAAAACTTATGTGACATAATGTTATTGTACATAAACAAATCTCAGAGCATAATTAATAATATAGTCTTAATGCCATTTGCGTTATAATTTTCTTGAAAGTGGATCATCTATTTCCATGATTTTGACAGCGGGATAGTAAATGGTAACGAATTAGTTGTGTCTGTGCATTAGGCACGAAATCCGAGATTGGAAAGACATAGAGTGACGTGCATGAGAAATGATCACGTGACAGATGTTGACAACAGCTTCGTCGTCTAATTGATACTGGGTCTTCTGCACCTGGGGCCCGCAGACACAGAAATACGGCCTTTAAATCGGAATATACAGCCTCATACAAACAGAAATTCCAAAGGGAAACTCTTGTGAATTTTCTCTTGCTGTAGAATCGGAAAAAAGATACCATATACTTTTGCAACTAAATCTCCAAGTATAAATAAAATAAATAAATATATCATCACGGCTTCTTACCCATTGCTGGGTGTGCCAATCTGCTTTGTACACAGATATCGGTAATGATGAAATATTTGCACCGTGCGGGCGCTTACCAGGCGTCACCTTACGGGCAAGTTTCATTTCGACAAAACACCGTCACAAAAGTTTTTTCGCACGCTTTAAGCCAATAGGATGTCGTATTTTTACAAGTAAGTGAGTTTTGATAAGCGAAAAAATTTTGACATTTAGAAACATATTGTTTACATACCTGTCAAAGTCTGTATATTTTCAGTGTTATCAGTTTTTATTAAAAACGAGTCGATTTGGACAGGAGTATATTTAAAACGTTGAAAAAGCAAACTGAAACATAATACCTCGAAACACAATAAATATTTACAAGATTTTTGTCAAGAAAAAAATTATGTAAATGATTACCTGATTTTTATTTTGGAAATAGTCATCCGAATACCATTCGTGGTTAAATTTTATCCTGGAAAAATTTTCCGATTGCTTTACTCGAGCCTGTTGCCAATTTATTTCGTGACATTGATCAAAAATTACTCGTTTGACAACTCGTAATTTTTTTGTCAATGCCATTCAATAAATTGCAAGGCAACCGGCTCTCGTAACAATCTGAAGATTTTTCCGGCAAAAATTTACCACTTATGATATTGGGGCCTATTCTGTATCTCAGTGGTTAATTTTTAACCACTGGTTAAATTTTTTAACCAATCAAGTATGTGGACATATAACAAAAAAAGGGATTTTTAGTTGTCAAATCAATAACGATTGGATAAAAGTTTTAACCAGTGGTTAAAAACTAACCACCGAGTTACAGAATAGGGCCCAATATGATTAGTTCTTTGATAGTGGCATTTATCTGTCAGTTACATACATTTGAATAACAGCGTTTGGTTTGTTTAAAGCGTAGGCTCTGGGATTTAAATTATAGATAATTTTATAAATTTATCCATAAAATATATAGGAAAAGTATTAATGCAAATCTATAGAAAATTTAATAATCTTTAATTTTTATATTAACATTAATCTCGAAAAAATAACATTTGAAGGTATTTTTCGAAGAAAAACTATTTTGAGCTTCTAGTAAAGTGCCATTTCCGGTTATCCGATTTTCACCAAAATCTAATGGGCTCTTTCCAATACAGAAAATGTTCGAAATACAAGATTTAAACATATTCTGAATGATAGTATTTGATTTAGAGTGGATGATCCACACATACATAAATACACACACACATACACACAGACATCATCGTGAAAATGTTAAAATTGGATTCTAGGGACCTTAAAACGTGGTCATTTACCAAAATCTCGATATGCGATTTTTAGCACGATCCCTATACCTCCCTTACCAAGGGTAGCGGGAGGTAAAAATTAACCAATTTCGGGTATATGCTAAACAACTTGTTTGTACATATGTATGTATTTTAGTTTGTTTATTTGTTTATTTGATTGAAACTAATTACAATTTGAACGTAAATAATATTAATATGTATCTCTGAAAATTAAAACAAATACAGAAACAATAATTTTCTGTTATTCTTTATAATCCTCAAATATCAATTTATATTGTTATTTTATTTTTAATTAAAATTCAAATTTAATATTTTTATCTATACAAATAATAATTCCAATATTTGTAGACTATAAAAACAAATAAAAGCATGTACTTGTTTTTGTTCTAAATTATTAACTTCATCAGAAAATGTAATAGTGTATGTAATATGTTTTCAATTAGCAAATATAATGATATAATGATGATATAATGATAAACTAATATCTGTATTGTATGTATAATTTTAAAATTTATTTGAAAATACACAATAAGACTTCGACCAGTTTACATTTTCAATAAACACATTATAAAATCTACGCAAATGGTGTCCACAAATTTCTTTCGACTAGTTTAAACTATAAATTTTAAACTTCCAAAAACTGAATATGTTATTTAAGATTTCCGCCATTTAATATTGGGTAAGAACCAGCTCGGTCACGCTGAACCTTCTTGTAGACTCTTGAAAAACCATATTAAAAAAATCTGATGTGGCCAGCACATTACCTTCCGTCAGTTATATGACGTTACCAGTAAACAGCTTTTTATCAGGTTATAGCTACCGGAATCGATATTTTAAGAACGCAACTGGTAAACAGGGTAAATCCATAACGTATGAAAAAATCTGAAAATTTAAAACAGGTTAGAAATTTGACGTAGTTAACAAACTGAGCGGAGTCCTACTTTGAACACATTTCCACTTTTAACGCGCGCGCTTCGCTTTGCATCACTACCTTTTTTGAGATTAGATTCTTCATGAATCCGGTAGATGAATCTGGTAGATATTGTACAATTTTCGAACACGGTAACTTTTTACCACTCGTGTTTTCGAACACAGTCGGTAGATGCGGTATCTACCGGTACCGGTAGAATTTTCGTAAATGCCTATGTATTTTCTATACAATCCTTACAGAAAAATTAAATAAATTTCTTGTATGTACATTACCTTTTGGCAGTTGTACGTATTTTATAAAAAATTCCATACAGAAAGTTTCGAGCAAAAAGATCCTACATTTCGAGTAAAATTATAACACAAATGTACTACGAATATGTCAATTGACACTGACATCTTTCAATCAGAATTTTCTTAATACAGTAGCTGTTTCTAGCATAGCTAGCTAATTTATGAAATTTAATTTCTTTATGATTTTATAACTATATCCATTTAATATATTCTTTAATATTTTTAATAACATTAAATGTGAAAAAATGATATTTAACATCGTTTTTTCAAGAAAAACTATTAAAATCTTCAAATGAGGGTACTTCCGGTTGACCAATTATACCCAAAATCTAATCACCTCTTCATATGGATGCAACGAAGAGGAATGCGAAAGAATTATAATTTTTGGAATTGTAGTATTAGAGTTATCGTAGACGAAAATTTTGTTGCACACACTCATACAGACATCATCGTAAAAATAATAAAATCATATTCAAGGGACCTTAAACCGTGCTTATTCATTAAAAACTCACCACCGAATTTTTTGACCAAAGACAATACCTTACTTACTTAAAGGTGACGAAAGGTAAAAAATCAAAGTCTTTGAATAAATGCAAGATTAGGTGTAACATTTCTAATGTTATTTAAATATTACGAAATACATATGTTAATAAATGTACTATCAATGACATACATACATACATACTTTTCTTTTCTTGCAAAAGAATTTGCCGAAACACTATGAGAAAATTTTGAAAATAATTAATTATAGTTTTAAATAAATTTGCAACATTATTGCAATGACTACAATATTTGAATAAAATTTCTTAAGAATAATATTCATATTCATGTTCTTTTGCAATGATAGTTGCAATTGCAAATTATTCTGTGGCTTAATGCAATAAAAACCAAAGTCTAACTGTAAAAAAATCTGATGTGGCCAACACATTACCTTCCGTCAGTTCTATGTATTTTCTACAAATTCCATACAGAAAGTTTATTTAAGAGATTCTGTATTTCTATTAAATTATAACACAAACATACTGTGTCAATTGCACTTGACACTGACATATGTCAATCAGAATTTTCTTAATATAGTAGCTGTTTCCATGGTTATAGCACAGCTGGCTGCTTTATGAAATTTAATTTCCTTATAATTTTTTAACTCTATACCCATTGCATATGAAGTATAAAATGTAATCAAATCGTATAGGGAATAAAATATGCTTTAATATTTATAATACTTAAAAAATCTGATGTGGCCAACACCAAACCTCCCGCTATTTAATTTTTATTAATTTAAATACACATACTTACATATTTAGTTATTGCGGAAACTGTATTAAGATCCATTCCATATAACTATGGTTTCTATGGATATTTATTTATTTTATTTCTACCTTGTGAATCAAGTCACAAAAATGCCATTTCCACGACGTTTGAAAAAAAATCTGATGTGGCCAGCACATTACCTTCCGTCAGTTATATGACGTATTTACGAAAATTCTACCGGCGAACTGTTACCAGTAAACAGCTTTTTATCAGGTTATAGCTACCGGAATCGATATTTTAAGAACGCAACTGGTAAACAGGGTAGATCCATAACCTATGAAAAAATCTGAAAGTTTAAAACAGGTTAGAAATTTGACGTAGTTAAACTGAGCAGAGCCCTACTTTGAACACATTTCCACTTTTAACGCGCGCGCTTCGCTTTGCATCACTACATTTTTTTGAGATTAGATTCTTCATGAATCCGGCAGATGGATGTGGTAGATATTGAACAATTTTCGAACACGGTAACATTTTACCACTCATGCGTTCGAACACAGTCGGTAGATGCGGTATCCACCGGTAGATTTTTCGTAAATGCGTATGTATTTTCTATAAAATCCATAGAGAAAGTTCCTTGCAAAAGATTCTAAATTTCTTGTATTTACATTACCTTTCGACAGTTGTATGTATTTTATACTAATTCCATACAGATAATT
Source organism: Harpalus rubripes (assembly GCA_963082715.1). Taxonomy (NCBI): domain Eukaryota; kingdom Metazoa; phylum Arthropoda; class Insecta; order Coleoptera; family Carabidae; genus Harpalus; species Harpalus rubripes. Next base: position 1,613,285 of record OY720459.1, on the reverse strand, counting down.
TCGAGCAAAATGATCCTAACACAAATATACTACGAATATGTCAATTGCACTTGACACTGACATCTTTCAATCAGAATTTTCTTCATATAGTATCTGTTTCTAGCATAGCTGGCTAATTTATGAAGTTTAATTCCAATATAATTTTATAACTCTATATCCATTTAATATGAAGTATAAAATGCAGTCAAATCGAATAGAGAATACATTGTTATTTAATATTTATAATATTAAATGTGAAAAAATGATATTTAACATAGTTTTTTCAAGAGAAACTGTTAAAATCTTCAAATGAGAGCACTTCCGGTTGACCAATTATAACCAAAATCTAATCAGTTCTTCATATGGATGCAACGAAGAGGAATACGAAAGAATTATAATTTTGGAATTGTAGTATTACAGTTATCGCAGACGAAAATTTTGTTACATACACACACACACACACACACACACACACACACACACACACACACACACATACACACACACACACATACAGACATCATCGTAAAAATAGTAAAATCGTATTCTAGGGACCTTAAAACGTGCTTATTCATTAAAAATTCACCACTGAATTTTTTGACCAAAGACAATACCTTCCTTACCTAAAGGTGACGGAAGGTAAAAAAGTAACATTTGAAGGTATTTTTCGAAGAAAATTTATTTTGAGCTTCAAATAAAGTGCCATTTCCGGTTACCTGATATACACCAAAATCTAATGGTCTCTTCCCATATTAGAATAAAGTAGAAATACAAGGTTCCAAAATTTTCTGAATGATAGTATTTGAGTTAGAGTAAAGGATCCACACACACACATACACACCGACATCATCGTGAAAATATTAAAATTGGATTCTAGGGACCTTAAAACGTGCTCATTTACCAAATTCTCGATATGCAATTTTTGGCACGATCCCTATACCACCCTTACAAAGAGTAGCAGGAGGTAAAAATACAGCTATTATTAAAATACTGGAAGTTTTTTGTTATTTTTAAATCACACATTCTCAAAAATACGTGTGAATTGTTAACATAGGTTCTTGTATTAAGCCCCACAAATATACAAACATATATAAAAACATTTGTCTCATACATTAATGTATTGAGACATTATCATTTCAACATTTTTTGCTACAAAATAAAAGAATGATTTCTTAATAATTGAAGAAATTATTACATTAGTTTCGGCTCGTATTCTGAACGAAGATATGTCGTATAATGTCAACGAATGTACGCTCGTATGTATTAATACAGATGTTATAATATAAGTGTACATACATCCTGTTGAAAAAGCGTTAATATTTTGTAATGATATGTTTTTGTAGACTAACACTTTTTTATTAAATTTATATAAGTACATATAGTACCTACATACAGTACTGTTCACGTAAGAATGAGAGTGCACAATGTTTTGTTTTAGGTAGTCCAATTTGTTTTATAAAGTGTGCTGACATCGTTTAGGAAACTTTGTCTTTCTGCATCAAAAAAGCACATGCAGATATTGTTCTAATCCTTTTCGATAGTTTTTCTTATGGTATTATTGATAAATCATCACACACGCCACACGGAAAGAAAAAACTTAACTGTATTAGATAAAAACACAGCCTAAAATCGTGACAATGAAAAACATTAAGTACATCGGTAAATACGTATTTCTAGATTTGTTTTTGCTTAAACAGTAAATACAATTTCTAGTAGTCCGAGTAAAAATGTGACTACCTTATGCCCGGTTTTATCAACATCGAATAAACTACTGAGTTATTACTTTGAAAGTAAATTTAATCGACGAGTAAATAAAAATGTCTGTTTTATAAAACAAGTTACAGATTAAAATAACTACTTGCAGAGTTAATATTTTATTCTAGTGATTTACCGACAGAGACATGACATCTGTCATTATTTTGTGATTTTTGCATATAAATATTTTAATATTTTCTATAATTATATACATTTAATATTGTTTTTCACTATATTAAGAATCTATAGGCCAGAGTGGTAATAAAGTTATATTTTTTATGAATTTGCAACTACAATTTTAACTGGGGACAAGGAAAAGAGCCTCCATGAAGAGTGTGTGAATACCGTAGTACACTCAGGCTATGGTTTCTTATACCGGCTAATCTTTCCACACTGGAGCAAAGAGAAATTGATAAAACCAGGATATAACATTACTAGACGGTATCCCTTAAAACCACTCCTGACGATAATGTTAATCTCCAACTGAAGAGGACCTATTCCAAGCAATGTTCCGCAGAATGTTTTAATAATATTGTATTCTGTATGTTTCTGACACGAAATAAATCCAAAAGTCAAAACAGAAAATAAAGTGTGTCATAAAATGCCAGGTGTCAACTAACATGGAAAAAAGAGAGAACGGGGAAAAAATTACACAGAAATAGACAAAGCATATTGGATATAAGTAAATAAATGTAATAATAATGCAAGAGATGAAATTTATAATAAATTTAATTTAATGAATGTTGATGTGTCAAATTTATTCTACAGAATAAAATTTACATCCTCGAAAATCGGTGGAGTAATTTATTCTGTAGATTTACTTAGCTAGTATTTTTATTCTTGCTTTATAAAACGAAAATCTCTGGAATAAACTATTTTACTTGAAGAGGAAATTTTACTTTGCTGGTAATTTACTTATCCATCTTTTATGAAACAGGGCATTAGTAAAATATATTTACTCTACCAGCGAATATAATTTACTCACTTGCGTTAGATTATTTTTGAAGTAGCAAATCCAATATAGTAAAATATAATATTAACTAATATTATTATTCTTATTACTGAGAGAATAATTTAATTTCCTCAAAAAAATTATAAATATTTTAAATATTATGTTACCTGACTGTGAAATGTCTTCTTCTGTCGCAGAGAACTTTATAAAGTATGCCTAAATTATAATTTACTGTTCTAAATAGTATGAAATTGAAATGTAGAAATAAAAACATATTTTATCAAGTATTTTATATAAAAATGTGTTTAATATATTATTTATTTAATACAAAAATTGAAATTTGTTGTGTAATTACCAAACAATACAATAATATACAGGGTGATTCATCGGTCTGTCCTCTCTTTATAACTCTTTTATTTTAAGTCAGATAGAAAAACTCTTCAAATATAATTTATATGATATATTATTGTCTATCTACGTGCCATATGCATTTGTATACAGGGTGCTCCGTTTAAGCGCAATAATATGTAACTTTATATTTCTTAATAGAACAGCCTATATTTATTTATTTATTTATTTTGATAGTAAATTAGATTTCCTTTAAAAAAGTATTAAGTAATAAGGGGTCTAAAATTATAAATTAAGAAGTTATTTACGTTCATAAAAAATAGTATTTCAGAGTGGAAAAAACCATAATATAATACAAAATTTTGATCCTTTTTTATTAATACTTATTTTAAACATTACACTAATTCCAAAGAAGCTTTTAAAATTTAGTGACAGACTAAATAATGCAAAATTATATTAAATGCTCGAAAACTTGTCCTTCAACTTCAATAGATTTTTTTATTATAAATATTATATTAACCATCTCATCTTTACTAAAATTTGTATTATTCATTTTCACATCAACATTAACAATGATAAACTAAGAGTATTTGGACAACTTGTTTGTTTAAATTTGAAACAATTGATCAAATTATCCATAGCTTACTTTGTTAATAATAACATAATAGGAACATATCATTCAACGAATAAAGGTAAACTTCTTTATTTATAATTTTAGACCCCTTACTACTTTATACTTTTTTAAAGGGAATCTAATTTACTATTAAAATAAATAAATAAATATAGGTTGTTCCATTAAGAAATATAAAGGTACGTATTGTTGCGCTTAAATGGAGCACCCTGTATACAAATGGATATGGTACGTAGATAGATAATACTATATCATATAAATTATATTTGAAGAGTTTTTTATCTGACTTAAAATAAAAGAGTTATAAAGAGAGGACAGAGCGATGAATCATCCTGTATAATAAAAAATAAACAACACTACATTGTTTTCTTGAAATTTTATTTTGTTTTAACTTTCTATTTATCTACATTTTATTAAACACATCTTTTCAAATAAATGTACGTCTTACCATTTGGCATATCATATTATTTCGATGCAATGGTCAACATTGATCTCCTGGAGAAATGACCGAACGTAATCATCTGCATTTACAACAAATATTCGAAATGACCACCATTTTGTACTAAGCAAAATCCGAGACAATCATAACATTGTTGTCTCACTTTGCTCAGCTGTCTTGATTTGGAATAAGGCTGCGCATTTCTCATTTCCATTTTAAGATCTTCTAAAGTGGTCAATTCATGGCCGTAAATTTTTGATTTTAAATGGACCCAAAGGAAAAATGTAAGGGACAGGACATCTTGCATTTTATTGATCAATTTAAACAAATCCAAATATATTTATTGTCACAGTGCTTAAATTTCTCAAGTAAATTAATAGTCTATAAAATAAAAGAAATTTCGGTTTTTGTTCTGCACATAAGAAACTTGTCAGATTTGTTAAAAAACTTATCTTGTTTCCAATTATATCTTTTGTAGTTTGTCTTTATATTTTCCCAATTAAACTTACAAATTTTTTATTTACAATCTTTATTTATGACTACAATTTTGCTATATGGGTGAAAACCTATATCAATTAAATTCAGATCACGTAGTCAGTTGTTTGTGAACCACTCCGAAACTTGTTAACAACCAATTATGGACGATTCACAATCTGAACAATTTGTACGAACAAAAAGATTATAAAATTCAATGATTTTGTGTAAAAACTCGAAAAGTCGCGCGGTGAGATTATGAAAATTATAGTGTAATTTAATTAAATTACCTTGAAGAAATCAAGATCAACATTCTTGAATAATTTTCATTTTTATAAGACTTTTTTATAGATTCTGGCCAGACAGAAAAATCATAAACTTTTTTATATTTTTTACCTCCCGCTACCGTTGGTAAGGGAGGTATAGGGATCGTGCTAAAAATCACATATCGAGATTTTGGTAAATGAGCACGTTTTAAGGTCCCTACAATCCAATTTTAACATTTTCATGATGATGTCTGTGTGTATGTGTGGATCCTCCACTCTAACTCAAATACTATCATGCAGAAAATTTTGAAACCTTGTATTTCGAACTTTTTCTGTAATGGAAAGAGTCGATTAGATTTTGGTGAAAATCGGATAACCGGATATGGCACTGTACTAGAAGCTCAAAATAGTTTTTCTTCGAAATATACCTATAAATGTTATTTTTTCAAGATTAATGTTATTAATGGGGTCTCGTGGCCGCGTGCCTGAGTGTCAGGTCGCGAATCTGAGGAACCGGGTTCGATCCCAACCGACGCCAAATATTTCCAATTTTAAAAGGCACTAAATTGACCTCTGTGGTGCACTCTCCACGCCAGCATTGAGTGCCCGTGAGGTGACGCCTGGTAAGTGCCCGCACGGTGCAAATATTTCATCATTACCGAATTCTGTGTACAAAGCAGATTGGCACACCCAGCAATGGGTAATAAGCCGTGATGATATATTTATTTAATGTTATTATAAAAATTAAAGATTATTAAATTTTCTATAGATATGCATTAATACTTTTTCTATATATTTCATGTTCATGGATAAATTTATAAAATTATCTATATTTTAAATCCTAGAGTCTACGCTTTAAACAAATAAAACGCAGTTATTCAAATGTACGTAACTGACAGATAAATGTCACTATGAAAAAACTAATCATTTCAAAATAATATTAGTAACGTTTTAAAAAGGAAAAAGTAAATAGAACAATAGAAAAGGAATTCAATACAGTTTCCAGCATAAGTAAATATATAGGTATGTATTTATATTAATAAAAATTAACGATTCACAAAAATGTTTAAGCTAATCCTCATTTTTGGATTAATGAATTCTATTCTATCCCGGTATTTAAAATTTAATCTTCATTTTATTATAGCTCCGGTGGCTCAATGGTTAGAGCAACGCCTCATGTCATGAGTGCTCTCGGGACTCTGGGTTCGAATCCCACTAAGGCATGGATGTGTGTGAATGTGAACCCACTTTGTAATTGGGATTTAATCCTGTTAGGGATTTAAAAAAAAAGTTGGTTACTTGGATTAGATTAGACTATATTTTAAGAAATAAACTGTCAAAATTATAGTAAAATTCGCTAATCCAAAAATAAGGTTTAACTTAATCTTTTTTGTGACTCGGGCTGTAAATGGCGGGAGGTATTGTGTTGGCCACACCAGATTTATTTCAATTTAAATTCATATTTTCACCAATTCATTGTTGTATTCAATATTTTGATTGTTGTAATCAACGGTTTAATTTAGAACTAGTGTAGATTAATAACAATGTATAACAATTGAAGAGCTATTGGTAAAAACAACCATAGTCCAAATATTGTAAATTAGAAAGCTAGAAGATGTTTCTTTGATTGTGTCAAATATACATAAAAGGACAGGAAATTTCGATTAATCTTTATACAAGATTTAATGCTGTATATAATTGTTTTACCAACGAGCATTTGTCATTGTTTTCTCGATTAACAATTCTGTATCTCGGGCATCAATTTTCAGTTGTGAAGATAAATCGTAAAGAAAATGGAACAAATTTACATGCAACTCGAGTAGCCAACATCATTCGTCTTAATTCACGTCATATATAAAAATGTAGAGTTACAATTGCTAATATATTAAGGGCATTACAGCTTTCTACAACACATTTGAATTGATCAAGAAGATATACATTTAAATAAATCTGATGTGGCCAGCACATTACCTTCCGTCAATTCCCGTGGTCAATTCTATGTATTTTGTATAAATGTCATATACAGAGTGATCAAAAATGGTTGAAGATCACGTGATAACTTTTGTTCCTAATGTCAAAATTATATTCCAAATGTGACAGATGGTGACAGGTCCATGATATTGATTGATTTATTTTATATTTGTTTTGGATACCTTTTATAATTTCGTTTTATTATGTCTTTTTATGACAGCTTACAAAATTCGAAAGGTACGCTCATGGAAATAGTAACGCTGTCTTAAGTAAGCGGCAAATGTCAAAATTGTATGGAGCAGCACACTTCACACACCATTTTTGATCACTCTGTAGAAAGTTCCTTGCAAAATATTCTATACCTTGTACATTACCTTAAAGCTGTTGTGTGTATTTTATAAAAAAATCCATAAAATTATAACACAAATGTACTGTCAATTGCACTTGACACTGACACCTTTCAATCAGAATTTTCTTAATATAGCAGCTGTTGCCAGAGTTATAGCATAGCAAATAGAGAATAAATTATTCTTTAATATTTGTAGTGAAAAAATGATATTTAACATCGTTTTTGCAAGAAAAACTGTTAAAATCTTCAAATGAGGGTTTCCGGTTGATCAATTATAACCAAAATCTAATCAGCTCTTCATATGGATGTAATGAAGAAGAATACGCAAGAATTATAATTTTTGGAATTATAGAAATAGAGTTATTGCAAGCGAAAATTTTGTCACACACATACACACACACAGACACACACACGCACACACGCACACACGCACACACACACACACACAAACACACACAAACACACACACACACACACACACACACACACACACACACACACACACACACACACACACACACACACACACAAACTTACAGACATCATCGTAAAAATAGTGAAATCGTATTTTGGGGACCCTAAAACATGTTTATTCATCAAAAACTTACCACCGAATTTTTTCACCAAAGATAATACCTTCTTTACCTAAAGGTGACGGAAGATAAAAATCTGATGTCACGAATACAATACCTTCCGCCATTTAATTTTTATTAGATAATTTAAATATACATACTTACATATTTAGTTGTGCTATGGTTCTATTTACTATATTTCCTTTTTAAAATGTTACTATTATTAAAATGAAATGATTAGTTCTTTGACAGTGACATTTATCTGTCAGTTACATATATTTGAGATATGAACTGTGTAACTAAGGAGTTGTTTGTTTAAAGCGTAGACTCCGGAATTTAAATTATAGATAATTTTATAAATTTATCTATAAAATATATAGAAAAAGTATTAATGCAAACCTGTAGAAAATTTAGTACTATTTAATTCTTATAATAACATAAATCTAGAAAAATATCATTTAAACTATTTTGACCGTCAAGAAAAGCGCCATTTACGGTTTTCTGATATACACCAAAATCTAATGGCTTCTTTCCATATTAGAATAAGATAGAAATACAAGGTTTGAAAATTTTCTGAATGAGTATTTGAGTTAGAGCGGAGGATCCACACATACATACACACAGACATCATCGTGAAAAGTTAAAATTGGATTCTAGGGACCTTAAAACATGGTCATTTACCAAAATCTCGATATGCGATTTTTAGCACGATCCCTATACCTCCCTTACCAAGGGAGCGGGAGGTAAAAATCTGTGTTTGTATTGATTTACTATTATTTATACAGTTTATATTCGTTTAAACTTGGGAAGATAATCATAATAACATATCATTATAAATATGAAATGCATCTGAACTTCGTTGACATTTCATTCAAAGAAATTTATGTTTATTTCATAGTTATTCAAATACTCTACACATACACTACACACTCCTACATTTACAGTTATGTTTGCGTTACGTATACTTGTCTCTTTTTAATTGATGACTGTAGCAAATGAGGAATGTGATTTTAAAAGCGAAGTGTTGATTCGCGATTCTTGCAATGAAGTATTAAGACTTGACTAATAAGGAAACTTGTCCCTTATACTGAAGAAGTGACAAGAAGCATGAACAAGATATGTATGTGTAAGTGTGAGATATGTCTGTTAATGACGAATGATCTTCGGATTTATTTTTTATTGCTAGTCGTATCTATTAACATGTTTGTTGGGTTTAGGGGTCATTTTGACACTTTTTTTATACATTCCTAAAATTTATTACGAATTTGGGGAAACTATGTCTAGTCGCGAATCTGAGAAATCGATTTCAATCCCGAATAGGGCCGGCCCAAGCTACAGGCAAGCCAGGCGACCGCCTGGGGCGAAAATGGTTTTAGGGCGACATTTTTTGAGACCATTTTTTTGCAAAATAAATTAAAACTTTATTGACTCGTCCAGTGTGTAGATTTAATCATAATGCTGACAATTCCAGTTGCAGCAATTATATAAATGAAATCCTGAAAGGCTGCGCTTTAAACAAACAAAATGCAGTTATTCAAATGTATATAACTGACAAATAAATGTCACTATAAAAGAACTAATCATTTCAAAATAATATTAGTAACGTTTTAAAAAGAAAAATATAAATAGAACAATGGAAAAGGAATTCAATACAGTTTCCAGCGTAAGTAAATATGTATGTATATATTTAGATTAATAAAAATTAACAATTCACAAAAATGTTTAAGCTAATTCTCATTTTTGGAAAAGTGAATTCTATTCTACCCCGATATTTAAAATTTAATCTTTATTTTATTATAGGTTTGGTGACACAATGACTATGTTTACACGTACAGGAAAAAAGTACTTTGACTTGACTTTGACTTTCAAAAGGCGACTTTTGCCGTTGTGTAAACACTCTCGCCTATTACTTTTCTTCCTAAAGTCAAGTCCAAAATAAAATAGACTTGACTCATATAAGTGACTTTTAAAAAGTCGTGTGAACGAAACATACTTTACTTTACTAACAGTGACATCTAGTTTTCATCCACAAATTCCTAGATATTTAATTACACAATTTTGTGTTTTATATCTGAATTTAAAATATTCTCGAATTTTAAAATATTTTATGCGATTATTTTTTAATCTACTTCGCATCCAATATTGTTGCTGCATAGTTATATTATTTAAAAATATCGCGCTTAAATTTAGTAACTGTAGTTTACTATCCATTTTTTATATAAATAATTTATTCTTTTTATGATTATATGATAATAGTTAAATAGGTAACTTACATCACACATATTATAACCAAATTTTACTTTGCTGTCAAAGTCAAAGTTGAGTGAAGGACAAGTAACAAACGTAAAGTGAAGTATATTTGACCTTATGTGTAAACGCACCATTAAATTGACTTTTCATAAGTCGCCTTTTGAAAGTCAAGTCAAAGTAAATTTTTCTCATACGTGTAAACGTAGTCAATGGTTAGAGCAACGCCTCATGTCATGAGTGCCCTCGGGGCTCTGGGTTCGAATCCCACTAAGGCATGGATGTGTGTGAATGTGAACCCACTCTGTAATTGGGATTTAATCCTGTTGAAGGATTTAAAAAAAGGTTGTTACTTGGATTAGATTAGACTATATTTTAAGAAATAAAAAAGAAAATTAGAGTAAAATTACTAATCCAAAAATTAGGAGTACCAATCTTTTTTGTGTCTCGGGCTGTAAATGGCGGGTGGTATTGTGTTGGCCACACCAGATTTTTTATTGTGAGAATGCGGAAATTCTTAGAGAATAAAGAAAATGGATATTTTCTGTAATTTGTTCGATAATCCGAATATTTCGATAATCCGGATCAACCTGTGCAATTATTAGTTCGGATTAACGAGGTCCAACTGTATTTAATAGATGTGGTGTCTTTTCAAAACCTAAAGATGAATAGAATTGTACGAAATATTCAGGTATGATGAGTTTTGCTTGAATCCATTTAAATACTGGACTACAAAATCACGGGAATACGTTACTATGTCTTGTTTAAAATAGATGGGCGACTACGGTACGTGAATAACAAAACAGGGGTGCATTTAAAATACTTTTCGTTATTATTTTGATTATCGAATCCACTTTGTTGCCTTATCAACAGATGCTTCGCCGAAGGATTGTTCCCTGACACTCTAAAACGTGCAAAAATTATACCAATATATAAAAAAGGCGATGCTTCCAGTCCTGACAATTACCGACCAATTTCTATCATACCAATAATTGGTAAAGTTTTAAAAAATTATTAAATCAAGACTCACAAATTACTTAGACAAATATTCGTTTCTAAACCCCTGTCAATTTGGATTTAGAGCACAACCCATGCTCTAACCCAAATAATTAAGGACATAATAAAGCAAAAAGAGGATGGTCGCCACACAGCCCTTACATTATGTGACCTTTCCAAGGCCTTTGACTGTGTGTCACATGAGATTTTAATTGATAAACTTAACCTGTATGGGATTCGCGGAGTCTCTCTTTCTCTGTTCATCTCGTATCTACAAAACAGACAACAATGTGTCATTTTAAATAATATGTGCTCCGATTCCACTATTATTAAACATGGTGTACCCCAGGGCTCTGTTTTGGGGCCCACACTTTTTATATTATATATAAATGATCTGTATAATTTTATGTTTCCAAATAAATGTATTTTATTTGCTGATGACACAACTCTAATGTCTAGTTATAGCGACGTAGATGCTTTGACTTTGCAAATAGGAGATATTCTCAGTGAAACAGAAAGCTGGTTCACGGCGAATAAGCTTAAATTGAACAATGACAAAACACAGTCAATTATTATCTCATGTGACAGAAGTCTTGCAAGGGGCCATTACGTGAAAATTCTTGGCTTGCACGTCGATGATAAATTAAATTGGTCAGTGCATGCCAACAAATTAAGTGTGACACTTTCTAGTGTCATATATCTTTTCCGTAAACTCAGAACCTTTTGCGATATATCGGTACTGCGAACTGCATACTTTGCGTTATTTCATAGTCATCTCAATTACGCGGTCATCCTATGGGGTAATTCACCGGATGCAACGAAAATCTTTAAATTACAAATGAAAATTATAAGAATGTTAGCAAATGCTCATTATAGAGAACCACGTCAGAAACTTTTTATTAATCTAGGAATAATGCCGCTACCATGTTTGTATATTTTTGCAACATTAATTGAAATCCATAACAACAAAGAAAAGCTTACTAAAAATAGCGATGTGCACAGCTACAATACTCGTTCTGCTAATTTGCTAAGAAATGAAAGATATAGAACGTTAAATTCTAAAAGAAACTCGACAAATTTAGATTTATACAATTACTTACCTGCGGATATTAAACAATTGAATACTAAACAATTTAAATCAAAAGTTAAAGCGTATCTGTTAAAATTCTGCTCCTACAGCATTACGGAATACATGGATACTCCTCCAGGCTTTTGAATATTTATCTCTTAGGATTACATTGTAAACATGTTCATTATTATCCAATATTGACCTATCATAAATGAATTGTATTCATAACATGATCAATAAATTTTATTATTATTATTATTATTATAACAAACAACAATTAAAATGGAATCAATATTTTATTTATCATATTTTTGTTTGACATTTTGCCTCAGTTACATTAACAGTAACAGTCCTCTTTTACACGTCGTGTCGAAACGTCGTTTTGTCAGCAGTTCGATTTTCCTCCCCCTAAAAGCTTTCTCTTCTTTCAGCCCCTAAACCACCCCGCTGAAATGGACTTGTTTCATTTCTCATCTCAGCAAGCTGTTGTTTCGTGTTTCCTTTGACTTCTGTAGATATACAAACATTTGTTATTATTTCATTCCGGTTAAATATAGTTAGCGATGTTGCAAAGTTCAACACAAAGTTTCGAATAGAAATGGAATTGAAATAATTATGTTATCCACGGCGAAGTGCACAGGAATTATTCTAAAAGTTTTAATAGGAATATCAACATGTTTTCTGAACTATTCATACACAAAAATTATTGTATATGTTCCATTTAAGCCATTCAGCAGATGGCGCTCGCATCATCGCCAGTTTTGAGTAGCTGAAATTATATTGGGTGAACTTGTCTCTTGTTTCCAATTTAAGCCAGTCAGAGAGATCAAAACTATGCCCTATTCTGTACAATACTGAATGGCTTAAATGATACAAGGTATAGTCTATTTATCAAATAAAAGAATCCAAAACACTAAATAAACCTAAATAAAAGTCTCAAAAAGGAGAAACAATCAAAATATCAGACAGACAGGCTGCTTTAAAAACACTACTCTCCATTTCAAAATTATAGTCAGTTGAGTTTGAAACTCAATAACTTGCTTAACCTTCCGTGAGTTCTATATATATTATACAAATTCCATACAGAGAGTTTCTTGCAAAAGATTTTATATTTCCAGTAGGTACATTACTTTCCCTCAGTTCTATGTATTTTGTACAAATTCCATGCAAAAAGTTTTTTTAAAAATTCATTCTATATTTGCAGGAAAATTATAACACAAACATACTATGTCAATTGCATTTGACAGTGACATCTATCTATTAGAAATTTTTAAATTATATTAGCTGTTTCCAGTGTTATTGCATACCTGGCTGTTTATGAAATTTAATTTCTTTATAATTTTTAATATCCATTGAATATGAAGTGTAAAATGTAATTAAAGCGTATAGAGAATAAAATATTCTTTAATATTTATAATAACATTAAATGTGAAAAAATTATATTTAACTGCGTTTTTTCAAGAAAAACTGTTAAAATCTTCAAATGAGGGTACTTCCAGTCGACCAATTATAACCAAAATCTAATCAGCTCTTCATATGGATGTAACGAAGAGGAATACGAAAGAATTATATTTTTTTAATTTGTAGTGTTGGAGTTATCGACGGAGAAAAAATCGTCACACACACACATACACACAGATATACAGACATCATCGCAAAAATAGTAAAATCGTATTCTAGGGATTCTAAAACGTGCTTATTCATTAAAAACACCATTGTATTTTTTGACCAAAAACAATACGTTCCTTTTTATTAATCTAAATACATACCTATATATTTACTTATGCTGGAAACTGTATTGATTTCCTTTCCTATTGTTCTAGTTACTATTTTCTTTTTGAAACGTTACTATTAATAATTTGAAATGATTAGTTCTTTGACAGTGACATTTATCTGTCAGTTACATACATTTGAATAAGTAACCAAGGAGTTTGTTTAAAGCGTAGTCTCCAGGATTTAAATTAGAGATAATTTTATAAATTTATCCATAAAATATGTAGAAAAAGTATTAATGCAAATCTGTAGAAAATTAAATAATCTCTAATTTTTATAATAATAATAGATTTCGAAAAAACAACATTTAAAGGCATTTTTCGAAGAAAAACTATTTTGTGCTTCAAGTAAAGTGCCTTTTCCAGTTATTTGATTTACACCAAAATTTAATGGCTTCTTTCCATATTAGAATAAGGCTGAAATACAAGGTTTCAAAATTTTCTGAATGCTAGTATTTGAGTTAGAGTGGAAGATCCACACATGCATACACTCAGACATCATCGTGAAAATGTTAAAATTGACCAAAATCTCGATATGCGATTTTTAGCATGATCCCTATACCTCCTTTTCCAAGGGTAACGAGAGATAAAAATTAAAATTAAACAAATCTATTTCAAGTAAAAATTTATAAATATTTTACATAAAAACTGCATTTTGAATCAACATGCCAAATTTCAATTCTTATTTAAAAATAGGAGCTGAGATCTAACACTTTTACTTTTTTAATTGTTATAAACAAAATATAATTAAATCGAAATAAAAATTACTTTGAAAATATTGACAAAGCCTATGGTTACAACATATTCAAATTTTCCATTCATATATATTGACATTAGACATCAATGAAGCATTTCTTCAAACGCGCTAAAAATTGGTGTCATTTTTACTTCCTTGTACAAAGTAAAGGAAGTATTGTATTCGCGAAAAATTTCGGTTTCCAGATTTCAACGGAAATATTCATTTTGGCCATCCCTGAATCCATTTTGACTAATTTCGTCGTGACGTCTGTACGTATGTACGTACGTACGTATCTCGCATAACTCAAAAACGGTAAGCCGTAGAAATTTAAAATTTTGTATTTAGGACTTCTATAACATCTAGTTGTGCACCTCCCTTTTTGGTCTTTACATAATTTCCAGAAATGGTACTTTATTTGAAGTCTATAATAGATTTTAATGAAAAACTATATTAAAATATAATCCAAAACTTTTCAAATTTGGTAAATAAGACTTTTATATCAATTGGAATAACATAGCAGATTTTGGTTAAAACAGGCTAACCGGAAGTGATATATTACCTGAAGTTGTTAACAGTTTTTGTTGAATAAAATGGTTTCATTTTGATTTTAGAAATAAATACTTCAAATAAGAGTTTTAGAGAATTAAATTCTGCGTCTAGCACATCAAGTATTATTAAATTAGCCCTTTGTATAAGCGAGATATGTAAATTTGAAACTTATATACTTTTTGGTTTTTGTAATGAAGCTTGCTATGGATTAGGACAAAAAATAACAAAAAAATAAAAAATAGATGTTACTATCAAATTACTTCAAATACGTGCAATTTTATAATTGAGTCTATACTTCATAGTCTTGCGTACAAGGAAGTCGTGTGGTGTCCACATCAGATTTTTATATATATATATATATATATATATATATATATATATATATATATATATATTGTCATTGTTTTTATATTAATTAATTTAAAAATATGAACATTAGTATAATTACGTACAAATGTATAGTGCATAAGGGAAAGATTTTTTTTCAAGCAAGTTATTGTGTTTGAAACTCTACTTACTATAATTCTAAAATGGGTAGTAAGTGCCATCTAAGTCAGAGTTACCATATTTATAATTTTGATGCCGATGCTAAACCCGATAGTAAAAATACAAATGTATCAATTTTTCGTTGCGATATTTTTCGTTTTTACTGTCAGTTAACAGAGAATGTAACCAGGAATAAAAATACTGAACTTTTAACAAAAAAAGATGTCTTTTATTTAACTTAATGGGGCATTAGTTTTACTTTCTGGTTTCATAATAGAATTACAAAAGTACAGACAACTCTGTGATAAAAGATAAAAGTAGATAATGAAGCTATGTAATGTACTGTAATCCTATTTGTTATTTAGTTTATGTTTAAAAATGTTTTATGCACGACACGTCTTAACCGTCATGATCTTTTCATGTAGTAAATGTCTTTAGCATAATGAACAAAATGCATCAAATAAATGCATATTCAACCACAATATTGCATTATCATTACCTTCACTCTCGTTTTTGTACATGGTAGATGATATATTTTAGTGTTACAGTAATATTTATTTTGTATTTTCTTTCTATATTTTTATATTTTTCTTATTTGTGGCATGTGTGCGTTTTGAATCTAACAAGCTTTCCGATTGGTGAAAATTTATTGCGTGTGTTCTGAGCTTCCAATCATAAGATTTGTTAGTTCTGTTAACGCAACTTGAGGGTGAGGGTCTTTCTTCGAGCAATTACAAGATGATTTATTTTTTGATGAGATTCTGATTCAATTTTCTTGGATGTTGTTTACAAATACGTACAGGAATATTAGGAAAAATATGATTATGCGAAGGTGATTTCCAGCCATGGAACATGGAACCCAATGTTAAGATTTTGGATCTGTCGATATTGTATCTAATATTGGTACCTCACTAAGTAAATCTGACTGACTTTATCTAGAAAAAATCTGATGTGGCCTGCACATTACCTTCCGTCAGTTCCATATATTTTGTACAAATTCCACACAGAAAGTTTTTTGCAAAAGATTGAATATTTCCAGTACATTATCTTAAGTCAGTTCTATGTATTTTGTACAAATTCCATACAGAAAGTTTTTATATTTCCAGTAAAATTAAAACACAAACATACTATGCAATTGCACTTGACACTGACATTTGTCAATCAGAATTTTTTTAATATAGTAGATGTTTCCATGTTTATAGCAAAGCTGGCTGTTTTATGAAATTTAATTTCTTTATAATTTTTTTACTCTATATCTATTGAATATAAAGTATAAAATCTAATCAAATCGTATAGAGCAGGGATGGCGAACCTTTATGTATCAACGTGCCATTTTTCTAAAGAAATGTTTAATGAGGTCATAGACGTGCCATCAAATAATTTTGACTTTGTGATTATTGGGAAAATAATAATAATAAATACTATCAACTCAAAACTCTTTATTTACTACAAAAAAATAGGAACATTTTGCAATGTTTCAATTATACGCGTAATTTAAATTAAAGTAAAATTAGTGTGACTTCTGTTGTTGCAGATTCGATGACAAATAGCATATGTTAGGGTTGTAAGATGTTACTTTTAGCAGAATGCATGCTGAACTGGAGTCATCTGTCAAACGGTTTCTAACCGAGTCTTTAATGTTATTCATCTCTGAAAATAATGACTCGCAGGCATAGGTTGATAAAAATATTGTTAAAATAACATGAGCCAGGTTCTTCAAACAATTAAATGTGTCTGGTAACGCATTCCATGTTTTTAGCATTTTCACTTATGTTACTTGTCAATCTTTCTGTTTCAATTAATTCTAACTCTTTCCTTGTTTCAATAAATTTTTGAATCCATATTGAACTAGACTAGAAATCAATCAGCTGCATTTCAAATTCTTCAATTTCCAACCAGTCGAATTGGGACAAATTCAGTTTATCAAATGACCCGCGCACCGCATCCGAACATTCCGTAACGTAGGGATCACTCGCGTTCGTTCGTCATTTAATACCTACTTCACACTTTTTTTCGTAGTGCATCATAATGAATTTTGTGATCAGTGACGTGCCTAAAATATTGTGACGCGTGCCGTTGGTTCGCCATCCCTGGTATAGAGAATAAAATATCCTTTAATATTTATAATAAGATTAAATATGAAAAAATGATATTTAACAGCGTTTTTCAAGAAAATCTGTCAAAATCTTCAAATTAGGGTACTTCCGGTCGACCAATTATAACCAAAATCTAATCAGCTCTTCATTTGGATGTAGAGAAGAAGAATATGAAAAAAATATAATTTTTGGGAACGTGGATGGAGTTATGCGATCCGAAAGAATCGTCACACACACACACACACACACACACACACACACACACACACACACATACATACATAGATACATACATATATACACAGACATCATCGTAAAAATAGTAAAATCGTATTATAGGGACCCTAAAACGTGCTTATTCATTAAAAACTCATCATCACACTTTTGACCAAAGACAATAGCTTCCTTACCTAAAGGTGACGGAAAATAAAAATTTGATGTGACCAACACTATACCTCCCGCCATTTGATTTTTATTAATTTAAATATACATACTTACATATTTACTGTGCTGGAAACTATATTATGTTCCATTCCATATAACTATGGTTCTATTTACTATTTTCTTTTTAAAACGTTACTATTATTAATTTGAAATAATTAGTTCTTTGACAGTGACATTTATCTGTCAGTTACATACATTCGAGATATAAACTGTGTAACCAAGGAGTTGTGTTTGTTTAAAGCGTAGGTTCCAGGATTTAAATTATACATAATTTTATAAATTTACACTCTAAAAACATGTACACTTATTCTACCTGTAGTTTCGATAGTACTTGGTTGATTGAAGTATAATATTATAAAATACACTGTTTTTTTAGTGAATACAAGCTTTTGGAGTCACTCCGTAGTGCACTCGCCCACGCAGATAAAGTGCTGATTTGAACAATGGAAGTTACTGCAAAACACTCTAAAAACACGTATTTCGCTTAGAAAATGCTTATTCAAGTGATTTGGGGACATGTTATAAGAATGTATTATATAAATTAGGGTGACCTGTTGTAGGGCTAGAGTAGTACATTATTTTTCATCTTTATATACATCAATTTAAATAGTTCCTGTTTCATATTTTAACTGAATATTTAGGAGACCATATACATTTATTTCCAGTATATAAATTGGGGTGACCTGTTGTAGGGCTAGAGTAGTACATTATTTTTCATCTTTATGTACATTAATTTAAATACTTTCTGTTTCATATTTTAACTGAATATTTAGGAGGCCATATACTTTTATTTCCATGTTAGAACAAAGTCGAAATACAAGGTTTCAAAATTTTCCGAATAATAGTATTTGAGTTAGAGCGGAGAATCCATACATATATAGGCTGTCTCACAACTCTTGCCCCAGAGCGAATGAAGAAACACGAGACAGCACTCGGATGTGTAATTTCGAAGAAAAAAATTCTAGCTTAAAAGATATTCGAGAAAATATGTTTTAAAATTGACCAATCAGAGACCTACACCTTTAACGTGTGTTTGCCGTAATTTTACGTTACTAGGGTTTTATACAAATCAAATCTTTAAAATGTGTGGGCGACTGTAGTTTTCGAAAAATGTCAGTGTCAAATTAAATTTGACAAGGTGAATACAAAAAGGCAAATTCTTACCATGTATTCAGCCGCTGATTACTTAGAAATGATTATAATTTTCGGAGAATGTGGACGTAACGCCAGAGAGGCAGCACAGTTCTTTTTAGAACAACCATTTGTAGTTTTAATCTCAAAGAATTCAAATGACAATAATATTTTCGTTTAACACATTTTACACAGCTGCTACAACACGTTGCACTGTACGATATAAATGATGATCTCGGATGACACCTTCGCTGACCTAAATTTGTTGACAGTGAAAAGTCAACTCTAAAGTATCAAAATTACAATAAGTCAAACAAATTTTGTAACTCACTAGTAGTATTTTTAAAACCTAGCAACCAGTTTTATTTTGTAATAATATCATCACACCTCAAGATATCCTTCCGGGATTGATGGATTAAAAAGTCTTGTAACTCCGTTATGCAAGCAGCCGCAAATTATTTTCTTCTATTTGTTGGCAACCTATTGTCGTCGGCAAGTGTCAGTTTCGTCTGGGGACCTTAAACCGTGGTTATTTACCAAAATCTCGATATAAGATTTTTAGTTTTTACAGTGAAATTTTGGTACAAGCAATTTGAATAGCCAAGAATTGATTGTGGATCAATAAAAACATCATAAATGTATAAGATTTGGTTTTAACAAAACGAAGGATAAAAGTTTTAGGGTTTTTGAACAGTAGTATACAAATAAAGATGACATTTATGTGTATGTGTGTGTGAATTTGTGATATATCCAAAGACCTCCAATAGATTGATCGAAAAAGTTTGTATAAAGATGAAGCCCGAATATGAAAGGAGTTTGCAACTTTAAGAATGTTAGCGCTCTCAGAAGAATAGCAGATTTCGTCAATCTTTCTTCGGTTGAGAAACTTACAAATATTTTATTTAAGTATCGAAAAAATAAAATGGATAAAACAGATAAAACTTTGTAAATAAATAAATGTCAAGCTTGAGTCAACGCCGTTAAAAACTGGAAAAGTGATCAGAGTACTTTGTTCACATCTATAAATTAATTTATTTCCCCAATTCATTTTCCAGGCCAGCACTGGCCCAAAGTCCCTCGTGTACCCTAACCGTGTATTTACACCCCCTTATTACACGCCTGCACGTGTCGGAGGGAAATTTCCCTCAGGGGCACTTACCCCTTCAGACCGTGCCAAACGCACGCCTTTAGAAATTACAAACGAAACGAATTGTAATTAAAACAAGTTGATTTACGAATTGATTCAGTTATTTGGAAAGGGCATAAGAAATTGAGTGGAGTTTTAAATTACAGGTAATTTTAAACAGAATGAATGGACACTTTAATAAAGACTATATTTTGTATGAAACGGGTTTTGCATTTGTCACTACAACAAAATAACACATTGAAAAAAATCTGGTGTGGCCAACACAATATCTCCCGTCATTTACAGCCCGAGTCACAAAAAGATTAATTAATTCTTATTTTTGGATTAACGAATTTTACTCTATTTTTGAGAGTTAATTTCTTAAAATATAGTCTGGTCGCGAATCTGGGGAACCGGGTTCGATCCCGACCGACGCCAAATATTTCGAAATTTTAAATGTCACTAAATTGACTCCTGTAGTGCACTCTCCACGCCAGCAATGAGTGCCCGTGAGGTGACGCCTGGTAAACGCCCGCACGGTACAAATATGTCATCATCATTACCGATATCTGCGTACAAAGCAGATTGGCACACCCAGCAATGGGTAATACGCCGTGATGATATATTTATTTTATTTATTTATTTAGTCTAATCTAATCCAAGTAACTACCTGTTTTTATACCGCTCAACAAGATTAAATCCCAATTACAGAGTGGGTTCATATTCACACACATCCATGCCTTAGTGGGATTCGAACCCAGAGCCCCGAGGGCACTCATGACATGACGCGTTGCTCTAATCATTGAGCCACTGGAGCTAAAATAAAATGAAGATTAAATTTTAAATACCGGGATTGAATAGAATTCACTAATCCAAAAATGAGGATTAGCTTAAACATTTTTGTGAATCGTTAATTTTTATTAATCTAAATACATACCTACATATTTACTTATGCTGGAAACTGTATTGAATATTCCTTTTCTATTGTTCTATTTATTTTTTTCTTTTTAAAACGTTACTAATATTATTTTGAAATGATTAGTTTTTTGATAGTGACATTTATCTGTCAGTTACATACATTTGAATAACTGCGTTTTGTTTGTTTAAAGCGCAGGCTCTGGGATTTAAATTATAGATAATTTTATAAATTTATCCATAAAATATATAGAAAAAGTATTTATGTACATCTATAGAAAATTTAATAATCTTTAATTTTTATAATAATATTAATCTCGAAAAAACATCAATTAAAGGTATTTTTCGAAGAAAAACTATTTTGAGCTATATATTTTTGTTTATTTTCGCTTATGTAATCGCGATGGAGGTTCATCATACATAAACCGTCTAGCCGATCTTCGCTAATAGTAGATCTAATCCATGTTTTCATTCTTCTTGGAGTGCTAAAAGATCTTTCCACAGTGCATGTAGTTGGAGGAAGACAAATTAAAATTTTGGAGATTGCTGGGTAAAATGTACAATGTTGTAAAAGTTCTGTTACAGGAGTTTCTTTAGTAATAATCATTTCTTTATTTGAAACCCAATATTCGTGCCATGCTAAAGCTTCTTCAAAAAAATTGTTAATTTTATAATATGAATGAATCTCTTGAGCTAGTTTAGTAAAATATTATAGTTTATTTGTTTTAAATTAATCGGATACAAATTATGGAGCAAAAAGGCAACATTATCTTTCGAAAACCGAGAATATAAAGAACTAATTAAGAAATCTAAGTAATTTATAAAAATTTCTTTTTTAAAATATTCTCGCACAGAATTAGCTTCGTAGTTTGCACAATTTGTCTTCCACCACTAGCGACTCTCGGCATTTTTAATTCAAGATCAAAATTTTGTGCAACTTCTTCAGCGCTATTAAATAGTTCAGTAAAAATCAGAGTTCCTATGTTTATTAAATATATCCAATAAGTGATTAATATGTTTCTGTACAGCTAGCATATCAACAGAAATACCCTGCAAAATATTTGTTACGGGTTCCAGAAGTGCCGAATATTTAGAAATTATTTTAAGGGAAACAATAAAATAGCTCTCAACAGTAGCACTTGATAGTTGTTGTGCTCCTAATCTAGTAGCACGATTAACTTCAGCTATGGTATTGGTAATATTTTTATTTATAATTTGTACTGCGGATGTATCTTTTAAATTGTGTGCGCCCGAAGCTTATATACGCTAACTTCATGATGAAGATTTGAACGTTAGGAAACAGAACGAATAAAGAAAACAACAAGGCGATGTAAAGACATTAAGATGCGACATAAGCAGCCGTGGCAAAAAAATTAAAAATGGTAACTTTGCTTTTAAAATTCTTAAAATTAGACAAAAGCCAGGGGGGGGCGCAAGTGCCCCCTCTTGCCC
This sequence comes from Harpalus rubripes, assembly GCA_963082715.1. NCBI lineage: Eukaryota > Metazoa > Arthropoda > Insecta > Coleoptera > Carabidae > Harpalus > Harpalus rubripes. The sequence goes on along the minus strand of OY720459.1, from coordinate 1,590,527 downwards.
CCCCACCCAATGGGCGCCCTTGGACGAATAAAAGCCCAAAGCGACGCGTCGGGCTTCAAATTTCGTCCGCAGGCGTAAACCCTTTCTTTCGGCCCTCTATACGTAAATAACTATTACGAATATCTAGCTTATATGACATTTTGCTGCATTAAATCGAAAAACTGTCAAAATGAAAACAAGTTAATTGTGATATACTTTTAACGTCCATAATAAATAAAATTCTTATCAATATTGCTTTCCATTGTTTCAATTTTTGTATTATGTCCTTTAATTAACAGTATTAAGCTGTAAATGTTGTAACCCCTTGTGTATAAAGTTTGTTTTATTTTTGGTAGAAATGCAACAGTGCATTTACCGCTCGGTGCACTTTGACAGTAATTGAATATGTTAAACAGTTTCCCGGGATGCAGTGTTGCCAAGACTGCAATAATTAAACTATACAATGAGCCAATGCAGTTTGCAGTAGCAAATCCAGTTTGGAATAATACGCTTGGCAACGTTGTTTTCGTAGTTGCAATAATAATAAAGGAGTTGAATTTTACTGGTCTATTTTTAGAAAAAGGTGTTAATTGTTTCAAATTCAATGGATTATTACGATAAAAATAGTTGATTACAACAATGCAATCGTTGATTACAACAATTGAAATTTTTTATCATAAAATTCATGTGTGCTTCCACTGTTTGGACTGCTGATTTCATTGAAGCTACCAGTGGTGATCCTATGTTTTATCGGTACCAGCAAATTTTTCCATATACATATCAGGATAATTTTTGTCTCATTGGTCAAATTATTTCTGAATCAATTCATATAAGATGTCTACAATTTCTGTCATTTCTCAAACCTCGATTCGTCTATTTCCCCTGGCCATATCTTGAATCAAATTGCATATAAAGAGTTAATTTAGATTTTGCGTAAAATTGTATAATGGGAAATTAAAGCCTATAACAGGTTTTAATGAAAAACTATATTAAAATATAATAAATATATAACACATTACAACAAATTTTTCTCTTTCCTTACAAACTGAAGTGACCGATTTTCGGTAGCGAAATATCGCATCCGACATGGAGTGAGTCTGCTGAGCACCTGTTGTTACCATATAAATAGTCAAATTTTGATATCAGGCCTTATGCATCGCCCGCATAACCTACGACGAAGAGCGTAGAGGATGCATCTTCTTCGGAGATTCTTTCCTTATGCCAGACGAAAAACCGTCCGCAAAAACTGGCAGATAAGTGGCATATCTAAATAGTATTCATCCAAAAAATTGCACAGTTTATAGCAGCTGGTGTTGCCTTAGCCAGATCTTCTCTCTTGCATTCCTCTTCTAAGTTGGCGCGCGTGAGCAGATAGGCCATTGTTTGTTCTTGACCACAATGCTTGGTACCCTCAATTGAACATGTTTACTGCACATTTTCCTACTTGACTTTGTAAGCGATTTAAAGATTTATTTTATTTTTAGTATTTTAAAATTTTATGTCAATAGAAACATATTAGATTTAGCTTAAAATTGATAAACCGGAAGTGGTACTATACTAGAAGCTCTTAATAGATTTTCCAGAAAAAACAATTACATATAACCCAAAATTACAGACATCTATTTATAATAATGGAATAACAAATTAGATCAGAAGTGATACTATAGCTATTTTAAACAAGTAACGTATGATCCTAAAGTTTTCAGAATTTTTTTAGATACTGATAACTTTTTTAAAACTTTTACTTTTTAAACTAATTATTACAACAATTAACAATAAGTATAACAATTAATATTTAACATTTAAATGATTGATAATGGACCATTATCTTCAATGGCCCTTAATGTTCTTCTGACTTGCCCCATCATTCTCTGGACAACATCTGGATCGATTTCTCGAATCTTTTGGTAAATGCGACGTCGTAATTGTTCTTCATTTGCATCTTCCCATCCATGTCGTATACTTTTCTGGTCTATATTGACCAAAATTATTCTATTGGTCGCGGAGGTACATCAGGAGGATTGTCCAATATCGGAACAAAGTCTACGTTTTTTTCGTTATACCAGTCTCTAGTTATTCTGGCGTAATGGCATGAAGCCAGATCAAGCCAAAACATTATATCATCATTGGCGTGATGTGTATTTAAAAATTGAAGCAATTTAGAGAGGCATCTTTGAATATAAAGTTGTGCAGTTAAAGCTTCTCCTCGAACACGACCAATGTACGGCTGCGAGATATATCCGGCTTCAGAAATGGCACACCATACTAAAAATTTATCGTCAAATTTAGATTTACCTTTGAACTTGACATTATCTGGTTTGTTTTCCATGTCATTAGTATAAAAACCATCGTTTCCTTTCATCTCTGAATGGGACAGAGTGAAATATTTGTCGTCATCCATTACAATAAGTATTGAGAAAATGAATGCGCCTTAACGCACGACAAAATCTTGGGTAATTGGGCCACGGTATATTTTGGTGCCTTTCTTCTTTTCGAAACACCATGCCATTTCGAGAAAGTGTTCTAAAAACAGTGGTCTTCGAAACATTGAATCTTCTAGCTACAGTTCGTTGTGACACTCCAACTTTGTCTTTAACAGCTGCGATTTATCTTTGTTCTCTCACGTGGCTCAAAATTTTTGATCGACCACTTTTGGGCAAATTAACACAGGGTATACCTTGTTCACAATCTTTAATTGTTCGATAAATTGTTAATACATAGATATTTTGCTCGCGATAAACTGCAACAATATCACACTTAGGCATTCACCCAACAAGATTGTAAATTCCTTTACGAATATCTAGCTTATATGACATTTTGCTGCATCAAATCGAAAAAAACTAAACCGTCAAAATGAAAACAAGTTAATTGTGATATTTTGTTTCCAGCGGCAATTTGATTAAACGTTATTTGGTATAAATACAAAACATCTAAAAAAATTCTCAAAACTTTAAGACCATACGATAATTGGCGGGATTTTTTTTCTAGTGTATAAAGGACAAGATGTTTCCAAAGTACTTGCCATGTCTGCATGAATTTGCTTTGGTGTTAAGCCCTTATTGTGCAGGTATTTACATCATGATGCTCTATTTTTCCATTTTAAAAAATCTGATGTGGCCAGCACATAACCTGTCGCCAGATATTTTACCTGATTGTACGCATAAAACGAAAAATATTTTTACATACAAATACATATATTCATGTCTCACTACAAAATAATTATTTTAATATAAATTATGTACAATACATACATTTTCTTTGTATTCAATATCCTACTTTCCTTTTCTTTTATTCGTCATTTTTTCGCAAATTCCTTTTATATTCTTTTTTACGTATATTCTTTTGCGTTGTTGACTTTTTATTTATTTTTATAATCTTCATAATATTGTACAAATATTTTTGACAGTGGCATACAAATATTTTTGACAGTGACATTTATGTGTGAATTACATACATTTGAATTTCTTGCCTTGCAGTAGTTTGATCTGAGAATTTTTACATCAAATTATTTTATATGCATTTCTTTATCTCTAAATCTATAGAAGATATAATAATCAATTTATATTTATCGAATAAAGAGTTTAACGTTCTTTAATATAAGTATTTACATAAATTTTCGATAAATAATATTTAGATGATTTTTTTGTTGTAACTACTACTTCCGGTTATCCAGTTGTTACCAAAAGTTAATCAACTCTTCCCAATATTGTTAGATTGCGGAATCCGTAGTTAAAAATGTCTTAAGTCTTATAGTATTTGCGAAATCGTGGATCCAACATCCACACACACATACGGACATCATCGTAAAAATGTTATAATCGGATTGTAGGGACCTTAAAACGTGCTTATTCACTAAAATCTGGATATGCGATTTTTAGCATGAATCCAATACCTCTCTTAGCGAGAGGTAAAAAAGTCAATGCACTTGTTATTTCAAAAAATTCCAATCATGTTATAAATTAGTGGGTTAACATAAAATTTCGCAGACACTAGGTTTAGGTCTAGTTTGTTGTATAATTTTTTTAAGTGTACTTTGTATGATTCTGATTCTGAGCTTCACACACCAAAGAAACTATTTTAATATATAATTGACTACAACTATGTGAAATATTTGCATGTTCACATCGAAATTACACAAGAATGTAAGAAGAAATTGCATGCATGTATACATCTTGACAAGGTAATGTTACTGTACTGGTGTGTTATCTTATATGTAAATTCTACTTTGCTCTTAGTTCTTGAAGCGTGGAGATGCCTTCAATCTATGTAGTTGAGTCTAGAGTTGAGACCTAGGTTGAAACTATTAACTATTTAAAAAACAGTTGAGTACAAAATAACTGAACGCACCTGCAATGATCAGTGCTATCGTATTCCAAATAAAACAAGTTAAAAAATCTGATGTGGCCAACACATAACCTCTCGCCAGATATTTTTCCTGGTTGTACGCATAAAACGAAAAATATTTTTAAATACAAACACATATATTCATGTCTCACTACAAAATAATTATTTTAATATACATTATGTACAATACATACATTTTCTTTATATTCAATATCCTGAAATTTTCTTTATCTACTTTCTTTTTCTTTATATTCGTCATTTTTTCTCAAATTCCTTTTATATTCTTTTTTACGTATATTCTTTTGCGTTGTTGACTTTTTTTACTTTCATAATCTTCATAATATACAAATATTTTTGACAGAGGCATACAAATATTTTTGACAGTGACATTTATGTGTCAATTACAAACATTTGAATTTCTTGCCTTGTAGTAGTTTGATCTGAGATTTTTTACATCAAATTATTTTATATGCCTTTCTTTATCTCTAAATCTATAGAAGATATAATAATGAATTTATATTTATCGAATAAAGAATTTAACGTTCTTTAATATAAGTATTTACATAAATTTTCGATAAATAATATTTAGATAATTTTTTTCTTGTAACTACTACTTCCGGTTGTCCAATTGTTACCAAAACTGACTCGACTCTTCCCATTATTGTTAGATTGAGGAATCCGTAGTTAAAAATGTCTTAAGTCTTATAGTATTTGAAATATAGTGAATCCAACATCCACATAAACATCCATACACACATCCACACACACATCCACACACACATCCACACACATACACACACATACACACACATACACACACATACACACACATACACACACACACACACACACACACACACACACACACACACACACACACACACACACACACACACACACACACACAACCACACACACATACGGACATCATCGTAAAAATGTTATAATCGGATTCTAGGGACCTTAAAACGTGCTTATTCATTAAAATCTAGATATGCGATTTTTAGCATGAATACAATACCTCTCTTAGCGAGAGGTAAAAATCGCTAAGTATTTACTTTGTTATGATATTTAGCAATGTTTAGCTTTATGATTCGAATTTAGGAACCCTAAATTATGAAGTGTGAATGGAGTCATTACATAATATGCGGCCAAAGTCTTTAAATCTAAAGTATATAAACCATAAATCTAAACTTAATTTTCATTTGTGAATGCACCTTTAAAGTGAAATACGAAATTTTGTGTAATACCTTCTGAAACAACTCTTAGGTTTTTTGAAAAATATGTTTATAAATTTTATGTTAAATATAGACCATTAAATAAATAAGTATATATATTTTCAACAAGCAACAATAAACATATAAATTCATATATTTAGTGTTGCCGCAAGACCAAGACCAGTCTTGGTCTTGTCTCGTCTCGTCTTGGTCTTGTCGAGACAAGACCATCATTTTGGTCTCGACTAAAAAGTCAAGACGAGACGAGACCAGTATCGAGTCTTGTCGAGAAAGTCTTGAAGTCTCGACAAGACTCTCGACTTCAGTTCGTCGTTATTTTTTCAAAATATTTTATAAAAGTGCTTCAAAAATGCTATTAAAGCTGTTTGAAATTTCATAAAATAATAAACATATTAATTTTAATCTTTTGTTTCTGAAACATTAATTTATGTATATATAAAAATTCCAACACTATTAGAAATTCGCAAATTAGGCTGGAAGCTTGGCTTAAATTTTCAAAAATTGTAAACATTATAAAATAGGCATAATACTCGTAATCTTGTAACATCTATACAAATAATGTAATAAAAGCATATTTACTGCATAGATATTAATAAAATAGATAAATTCAAAAACCAATAAACCGTTAAATTACAATGTATACTTAGGATAAAAACTAACCGAATATTTAAAAATTTGTAATTTTATATATATCCTATGAAATGTACTAACAAATTTGAATTTTCAAGTTGACTAAAATTATTTTCAATTTCCAAACAGCACAAAAGTTATACCTACCTAAAATGTAAAAAATCATATTTGAAAGAAAAATATTTGCGACCTAGTGTTGCTGTATTGAAACATGTAATGTTCACTTCAAATATAAAGTATTTTTCATATATTTACAAAAAAAATCTGTTGTAATTCTTAGAATTATGTGATAATGGAAAAGGCCGACAAAGATTTTACGACCTTAAACCCTTAGGGAAACCAGTTTTTTTTAAAAAAACATATTGTATATTTTCAACAGATGTGCTCCTTATTTCACCTAAATAATTCATTTGAAATTGAAAATTATTATTAGTTTATTATACAAAACGCAAGGATTCTTAAAAATGTAACCCATAATATAGTCAATTGCGCATATGTTTCGTTTTATGTTTTCAATTTTCACCAATGCTTTATTTAAAAGTTTAACCTTGAGTAAACTGTTCTGATGGGTAAGACTAGTGTCCATAAAACTAAAGCGGAAGGGATGGAGGACAAAGCAATGGATATTTCCAAGAATTTCATTTATGCCTACTTAAAGTTTCTTCTCTAATCTTTACATTTTGAATCTCTCAGATCTATAATAAGTATATGAATGAATATTCCTCACTTTATTTTATTACAATTCGTAACATAATTTTCTTAATTTTCATGTGGTAATATTATAACTTCACATCGAAACACGCATAAAATAACATGAAAATAATGAATAATGTATTTCCAAATAATGTAATATCAACTTCATTGTTGTTCTATTTTTAATAATCTCTAGATTTTACTGTTTACCTAATGCTATTAAAAAAAAAAACGCATAGCTGTTAATTATAATCCGGTATCTAGTTATGTACCTAATTGAAATAAAATTATATTCTATGTAAGAATAAATTAAGAAAAAAAACACTCGGTATATATGTTCCATTTTCATATTACTTTTTTAAGTGATCGACGACAGTCATAGAATACTTTTAAAATTAATATCTCAATCATTTTTTGGAATTTTTTAATCGCTATTGAACGGTTTTTCTTAGATATTCATGCACTATTATATACAATTATAATAAACCATTTGTTAATATACGCAAAGTCGAGAGTCTTGTCGAGACTCGAGACAAGACGAGACTGACTTCAAGTCTCGTCTCGACAAGACCAAGACAAGACTAATGTAGTCGAGACTAAGTCAAGACCAAGACAAGACCGACCTCAAGTCTTGTCTCGTCTCGTCTTGTGGCAACACTACATATATTAAATATTTAGTTCATTATATGTTCTTCATAAACAACATGGGTATTTTGAAAACATTTTCTTCTTATTTATAAATATATGTGTTTATTATTATTAATAATACATATTTCTTTATTTACAGATACAAGCACAACAACATTCCATGGTTTTTCTACATCGGAGCAAAATTAAGGTAAAAACAATATTCAATTATTTTCATATTAAATTATATTCTGTCATACATCCAGCTTCACTTGCAACAAGCACATTAGAACAGAAATTATTGCAGATTACGATACATTGTTAGGGCGATATTTTTTGAGACTATTTTTTGCAAAATAAATTAAAAATCAAATTATAAGTTTATTGATTCGTCCAGTGTGTAGCTTTAATCATAATGCTGACAATTACAGTTGTAGCAAACTTATATTAATTAAATCCTATTTGTATTTCTTTACGTTAGACTAAGATAGATGAAAGGGTAAATTCGTTGGCGATTATATTAATTAAAAACATTGTCATATCAAATACTGAAGAAGTAATTGTTGTTCAGGAAATCTACTGAAAAATACCTCAACATAAAAAAAAATCTGATGTGGCCAGCACATTACCTTCCGTCAGTTATATGAGGTATTTACGAAAATTCTACCGGTGAACTGTTACCGGCAAACAGCTTATTATCAGGTTATAGCTACCGGAATCGATATTTTATGAACGTAAGTGGTAAACAGGGTAGATCCATAACCTATGAAAAAATTTGAAAATTTAAATCAGGTTAGAAATTTGACGTGGTTAACAAACTGAGCAGAGTCATACTTTGAACACATTTCCACTTCTAACGCGTGCACTTCGCTTTGCATCACTACCTTTTTTTGAGATTAGATTCTTCATGAATCCGGTAGATGGATCTGGTAGATATTGTACAATTTTCGAACACAGTCGGTAGATGCGGTATCTACCGGTAGAATTTTCGTCGTAAATGCCTATGTATTTTCTATAAAATAGTATATAGAAAGTTCCTTGTAAAAGATTCTAAATTTCTTATACCTGTCGACAGTTGTATGTACTTCATACAAATTCCATACAGAAAGTTTCGAGCAAAATTCTAAATTTCCAGTAAAATTATAATATAACACAAATATACTACGAATATGTCAATTGACACTGACATCTTTTAATCAGAATTTTCTTAATATAGTAACTGTTTTCATAGCTATGGCTACTTTATGAAATTTAATTTCTTTATAATTTTTTAACTCTATATCCATTTAATATTAAGTATAAAATGCGGTCAAATCGTATAGAGAATAAAATATTCTTTAATATTTATAATAACATTAAATGTGGAAAAATTATATTTAACATAGTTTTTTCAAGAAAAACTGTTAAAATCTTCAAGTGATGGTACTTCCGGTTGACCGATTGTAACCAAAATCTAATCAGCTCTTCATATGGATGCAACGAAGAGGAATACGAAAGAATTATAATTTTTGGAATTGTAGTCTTAGAGTTATCGCAGACGAAAATTTTGTTACATACACACACACACACACACACACACACACACACACACACACACACACACACACACACACACACACAGACACACATACATACACACATACACACATACAGACATCATCGTAAAAATAGTAAAATCGTATTCTAGGGATCTTAAAACGTGCTTATTCATTAAAAACTCACCACCGAATTTTTTGACCAAAGACAATACCTTCCTTACCTAAAGGTGACGGAAGGTAAAAATGCATGAAAAGTTTTTATACGGACTCATTACAGGAAAATACACTGATGCAACAGCCCCTCGCCAATTTGGAAAAAGGCGACTTATTTTGGTTTTTGATTTTTCTTGAAAACGGTGATCAAACAAAACAAGATTCTTATATTTTTACCTAGGATGAACCGTTAAAGAGTTAAATTAGTTTTTCCGAATTGCAAAATAACGAAAAGTATTTATACCGAGACTTATACCTACACTGAGACATATATTTTTTCTTTCCCTATATACAGGGTTAGTCACGGAAGAGTTATTTTGAAAGTCCATTTGTTTGCAACCCAAAATACTAATGACAACACACCATATTTAATTGTTTAATGTTAAAATGACAGAACCATCACTAGACAGGCAAATCAATCGTGAATTAAATATTCTATTTTTTTAAGAGAGGAAGCTAGACGCTGTTGTAAATTGTATTTCGTGTTGCACACAAACGGACTTTGAAAGTAACTCTCCCACGGCTAATCCTGTATATGGTATTAGACAAAAATAAAGCGACTCTGTAGAACCCAAAAAAAAAAATTCTCTGTATTTTAAATATCCAATATATTTTCAAAAAAATTCATTCAGATTAAGATTCTGTGATTGTTCGCGAGTTATGGTGACAAATCGCCTCTTTTCTAATTTTTGTACCTATACAGGGTGTCTCACAACTCGCGCCCCAGACGAAACTGACACTTGCCGACGATAATAGGTTGCCAAGAAAATAATTTGCGGCTGCTTGCATAACGGAGTTACAAGACTTTTAATCCACCAAACCCGGAAGGATATCTTGAGGTGTGATGATATTATTACAAAATAAAACTGATTGCTAGGTTTTAAAAATACTACTAGTGAATTACAAAATTTGTTTGACTTACTGTAATTTTGACACTTTAGAGTTGTCTTTTCATTGTCAACAAATTTAGGTTAGCGAAGGTGTCATCCGAGATCATCGTTTATATCGTACAGTGCAACGTGTTGTAGCAGCTGTGTAAAATGTGTTGAACGAAAATATTATTGTCATTTGAATTCTTTGAGATTAAAACAACAAATGCTGGTTCTAAAAAGAACTGTGCTGCCTCTCTGGTGTTACGTCCACATTCTCCGAAAATTTTAATCATTTCTAAAGGCGATTTCGGGCGACAACCGTTCACATGCGGTATGTTGCGTTCAGGTACGTTCACACATTCGGGCGCTAGGAACAACATACCCGGTATGCTTGGATCAGTGCTCACAGCTGAACGGGTTTGCGAGTCGGGCCAGCTCTCTGTTCGCTATTTCTAATTCTTTTTATCATGTCTTTTTTTAAAATGTCAAAAGTCAAAACAGTCGGAGTCATGGTCTTATGTCAAACAGGGTGACATTATTTTTGTTGACTCTTTTTTGGACAAATATGGAAAAAAACTATCTTTCTCCGTTAATGCATTTTAATTGTTAGACACTATTTTTGACAGTTTTAAATGTCGCAGAATATACATAACCACCAAGCACGGTGTCAACAAGTGAACCAACGATTTTTGGCGCCACCATTAACCATATCATACCGTAACTAACCGTAAGTAATCCGAAGAAGTGAACGGGTATGTCGCCCGAAATCGCCTCAAGTAATCAGCGGCTGAATACATGGTAAGGATTTGCCTTTTTTATTCACCTTGTCAAATTTAATTTGACACTGACATTTTTCGAAAACTACAGTCGCCCACACATTTTAAAGAAGATTTGATTTGTATAAAACTCTAGTAACGTAAAATTACGGCAAACACACATTAAAGGTGTAGGTCTCTAATAAGTCAATTTTAAGACGTCTTTTCTCGAATATCTTTTAAGCTATTTTTTTTTTCTTCGAAGTTACACATCCGAGTGCAGTCTCGTGTTTCCTCATTCGCTCTGGGGCACGAATTGTGAGACAGCATGTATAATCTAAACAAAATTGGAATAAATGAAGCGCGTATGTCAATTCAAATTGACAGATGACAGTTAGTTACCTATGTGTCGGGAACATTTCTAACCATACACGCTGCGACATCTGGCGGATGCCAACTTCGTAAACAAGGATATTTTTGATGAGTTCACCACCTTCTATATTTATACACCGTGATAATAGTGCAAATTTTGTTTTTCACAGCCACCTGATTTTCTAATTTTCAATAATTTCAGCGTGACCCTCACAACAGTATAATATACTTAATTATTGCAATTAATGAATTGCATGTCAGTATTCTCGTCGGCAAAGATCAATAATTATCTATATGAACAATTATGTTCATATAAATATATAATTTGTATTTTAATCTCCTCATTTTCATAATTACATAACGATCAAATCTACTTAACCCAGCGATAATTCGTGTATTTAAATGACTCTATCAGGATTCTTACGACGCTTACAGGACTTAATGGTTTTAATGTCACGTCGTTGCAGGACTAGAAAAATGCTGTCTCGCGATATCGTATTAAAATTTGTTTTATTTTGTGTAAGAAACGAGTTGTTGTTGACTACAACCGGCTGTAATTTCTTGAGAATATTGTAAACGATATCGTGTTGTTCTGAATATAAAATTCAAGTTTAAGATTTACATGTTCAAGAAATTATAAAATCCACACAAATTTCTGCAAAATCTTTCGGCTATTTTAAATATAGACTTAAAAAAAAAACTGTGCATCAAATGATTGGTGATAATAGATTCTACCGAGAGCCTTTACTTCTGGCACAATGATAAACAACTTCGTAAAAATTCAGTGCGTACTGTAAGACCTACCTTGTGGACTAGGAGCTAGGTCTACGTGAAAAATGTATCTTGGTATTCCAAATACTGAGCCTTGGTATGGTATGTGGTTTCTTTTGAAACCCTTAAGAAGAATAGAATTGTACAAAAAAATTCAGATATGATTTTTTTTGCATGAACCCATTTAAATACTGGACTAGGAAAGCACAGAAATACATTATTATGTCTGGCTGAAAATAGATGGCCGACTAGGGTAACTGAATATCAAAACAGGGGTGCGTTTAAAATATTTTAATGTTGATTATAACAAAATATTTTGATCTTTAAACTATTTAGTTTGGCAATTCTATGAAATAGGATTATTTTTAATTTCCTTTAACAGTAATTCCGACTCGAGGGTTGCTTACACCTGAGATGAAACGAACAAGAATTTGCAGTATTAAATTTTTTAAATACATCCCTGAATTCTCTTGCTAAAGTCATTTTAAATGCCTCCTGTTATTGAGTACAATTCTGATCTTTTGTAAGGGCATACATACGGGTCAATTTCCTTTGAAATCAAATATAGGGAAATGTTTTCAAAAGAAACCACATCTATTAAATAATCTAAACGTCAACTTTCATTCGCTAGTTATATTATATTCACTTTAAATGCGTTGGCGAACGATTTTTTGTCTCTTCGGAAAAAAGACGATCTACCCAGCTGTGGGTCATGACCCAAAACTATTTTTAAAAAATCTGATGTGGACACCACACGACTTCCTTGTACACAACTTACACAAGACCAATATGAAGTATAGACCCAAGTATATTATTGCACATATTTGACGTAATTTGACATTAGCATCTATTTTTTATTTTTTTATTTTTTGTCCTAATCCATAGCAAGCTTCATTACAAAAACCAAAAATTATATGTTTTAAATATACATATCTCGCTTATACAAAGGGCTAATTTAATAGTACTTGATGTGCTAAACACAGAATTTAATTCTCTAAAATTTTTATTTGAAGCATTTATTTCTAAAATCAAAATGAAACCATTTTATTGAAGAAAAACTGTTAACACCTTCAGGTAATATGCCACTTCCGGTTAGCCTGTTTTAACCAAAATCCACTATGTTATTCCAATTGACATAAAAGTCTTATATACCAAATTTGAAAAGTGTTAGATTATATTTTAAGATAGTTTTTCATTAAAATCTATTACAGGCTTCAAATAAAGTATCATTTCTAGAAATTATGTAACGACCAAAAAGGGAGGTGCACAACTAGATGTTATAGCAGTCCTAAATACAAAATTTCAACTTTCTACGGCTTACCGTTTTTGAGTTATGCGAGATACATACGCACGTACGCACGTACGTACGTACAGACGTCACGACGAAATTAGTCAAAATGGATTCAGGGATGGTCAAAATGGATATTTCCGTTGAAATCTCAAAACCGAAATTTTTCGCTATTACAATACTTCCTTTACTTCGTACAAGGAAGTAAAAATCTGATGTGACCAACACAATACTTCCCGCCATTTATTATATATTATATTATTTATGTCGAAAACTGCATTCCCATTCCATATAAGTATGGTTCTATTTACTATTTTCTTTTTAAAATGTTACTATTAATAATTTGAAATGATTATTTCTTTGACAGTAACATTTCTGTCAGTCACATACATTTGAGATATGAACTGCGTAACCAAGAAGTTGTGTTTACTGTTTTTTTAAAGCGTAAGCTCCGGGATTTAAATTATATGGATAATTTTATATATTTATCCATAAATTATATATAAAAAAAAGTATTAATGCAAACCTGTAGAAAATTTAATAATCTTTAATTTTTATAATAACATAAATCTCGAAAATATAACATTTAAAGCTATTTTCGGAAAAATAAACTCTTTTGAGCTTCAAGTAAAGTATCATTTCCGGTTATCTGATTTACACCAAAATCTAATGGCTTCTTTCCATATGCTGGAGACTATGGTTCTATATATTATTTTCTTTTTAAAACATTACTATTATTAATTTGAAATGATTAGTTTTTTGACAGTAACATTTATCTGTCAATTACATATGATATGAAATGTGTAATCAAAGAATTGTGTTTGTTTAAAGCATAGGCATAAAATATATAGAAAGAGTATTAATGCAAATCTGTAGAAAATTTAATAATCTTTAATTTTTATAAGAATATAAATATCGAAAAAATAACATTTAGGGCCGGTATTTCCATCTTCGGATAAAGTTCAGGATAACTATCCATCAGATAAATAATAAAATATCGCATCGGAATAAAAGCATAAATTATATTGAATGTCATTTTTTGATGCGATATTGTTCATTTATCCGACAGATAAGTTATCCAGCACTTCCGAAGATGGAAATACCGGCCCTTAAAGGTATTTTCATATATAATATCATAAGTGGTAAATTTTTGCCGGAAAAATTTTCAGATTGTTACGAGAGCCGGTTGCCTAGCAATTTATTGAGTGGCATTGACAAAAAAATTACGAGTTGTCAAACGAGTAATTTTTGATCAATGTCACGAAATAAATTGGCAACAGGCTCGAGTAAAGCAATCGGAAAATTTTTCCAGGATAAAATTTAACCACGAATGGTATTCGGATGACTATTTCCAAAATAAAAATCAGGTAATCATTTATATAATTTTTTTCTTGACAAAAATCTTGTAAATATTTACTGTGTTTCGAGGTATTATGTTTCAGTTTGCTTTTTCAACGTTTTAAATATACTCCTGTCCAAATCGACTCGTTTTTAATAAAAACTGATCACTGAAAATATACAGACTTTGACAGGTATGTAAACAATATGTTTCTAAATGTCAAAATTTTTTCGCTTATCAAAACTCACTTAATTGTAAAAATACGACATCTTATTGGCTTAAAGGGTGCGAAAAAACTTTCGTGTCGGTGTTTTGTCGAAATGAAACTTGGTAACTAGGTAAAATCCTGAATTTGGATTGGTTTATATATTTATGAGTGAAATAGTCAAAGAAAAACTATTTTGAGCTTCAAGTAAAGTGCCATTTCCGAATATCCGATTTACTTCAAAATCTTTGCATATTACAACAAGGTCGAAATACAAGGTTTCCGAATAATAGTATTTGAGTTAGAGCGGAGGATCTATACATACACACATATCGTACACACATACATCATCGTGAAAATGTTAAAATTGGATTCTAGCGACCTTAAAACATGGTCATTTAGCAAAACTTGTGGCAAGGAGATTTACTCAAATATAAGTACAAAAACAGACGTGTGGGTATTATAAATTTATTTTATGCAAGGAGAATTTCCACTCAGCCATCAAAATCATATCTTTATGATTATTAGCAGAAGCAATAAACGATTCCATCTAACTTCAGTCGTTGGCTTAAGAAACCTTTCCTTTGGTTCGAATTCCAAGTCTATATTTGATTGTATTTGCATGCATATCAGTGGCAAATGAGTAGGAAGGATATAATTTGGAGTAATTACTCTTGGCTTTATTATTCGGTTATAAATATTCAGATTATTTCAAGGCAAAGCGTTCAATGTTCCCATGAAACGTCAACCAAACGTCGTTCACACGTTTAACAAATTATATCTTGGTGTTGCATAGCGTGAGGTATATAGAGAATTACATCTATTACGATATTGGAATACTAAAGTTCAAGATTTGCTAACTATGAATATATAAAATTAGAAAATTTGCAAATAATGGTGTTCTCATGACAGTACAGTTCGTCCACTTTCAATATTGTAACGTTTTTATCTATCTGGTTGAAGTGTAAATATTAGACAATTATTACTAATTAAAATTAAGTGTTTATTAAACTATAAAGAAAGTTACTATTAATTATATTAAATAATTATTAAAAACTAATTAAGATTAAAACTATAATTAACTATATAACATTAATACTATTTATTTAACCAATTAACACTACTATTTATTTCCACGATATTACAAATTATTTATTTCACTACGCGTTCTAATCTTAGACTGCCGGTCTGTTGCAGACTCTTGTAGACTGTTTACGCGATATTTATATCATTATATATTTATATCACTATAGAATAATAATAATAATAATAATAATAATAATAATAATAATAATATATGCTTTATTGAGGTAATCTCAATGGCGAGGTTCAGCCAAGGCTGATCTTCCACCTAACCAGTACAAAAAGTACATGTAAAATACAAAAGAAATACATATGAAATAGAAAAAACGTACATTACAAGTTATACTAGTAACCAAGTAAAAAAATTGTAAACATAGTAATAATACCAAAAATAATTAATAATAATAATAAGAATAAGAAGTCAGGCAATTTTGATAATGAGAGATTAATATAACAGATTAATATACCGAAAAATGTTTTTTTATATGACATTTGAAACAACTACATGATAGAGATTTTAAATTGTTTGGAATATTATTATACAGAGTAGGAGCTAAATATGAAAAAGATCCTTTATATTTAATTTTATTGAAGGATGGCACAACATATATATATCAATTTCACGTAAATTGTACTTGTGTCTTTTTAATTCAAGTTTTTCATATAAATATTGTGGACATCAGGTAATTATTGTTTTGTGTATGAGACAGAGAAAAAATATTCTTACTCTATCTTCAATAAAATTCAAATTAACCTTAGAACGGTACAGGGAGATATGGTCAAATTTACGTACACCAAATACAAATCTCAAGCAGCTATTTTGCAAAAGATTAATTTTGCATTTGTCACCTTTAGTTAGATTAGGTACGTAAACGCATGAACAATAATCTAGTAGGGGAAATATTAATGAATTGACAAGGCGAAATTTAACATCTGGAGAAAGTAATTGACGGTACTGATACAGTACTTTTAGTTTTAATTTAGCTTATATATAATATATACTTATATCATGTTCAACTGTCCGCCTACCGACCTCCACAGCGTCTATATACTCAACTGACTCAACAGCGTCTGTATATTCAACTGCTCGGACAGAAATCACACCTTTCACCTCACTGTCTATTTATTTATGTAACTCTCTCTCTTCCACAGCCTCAGTATCACCAACTATCATGCCACAATTCTTCAACACCAATGCCGAGTACCCACTCCAACTCGCTGTTACTGTCCTTGTATACCTAGCTTCACAATACTCGTCCACTCTACCGAGTATTCACATCCACAGCTATCCCAATATACCAGTAACTTCCCGAGTACCTACTCGACACCAACTGCATACGCTCACCACAATACTGCTGTGCTTCTCAAACTCACTAACACTCTATATGAACATCTCTATGTCTCTCCATGTAACTAACTAACTCTCGAGCATAGCTACGTCCTTTATATACAGCTGCCATTATTTTCTAGAACAGTCTAGAATATTCGAACACATAATAACAATGAACACAAAAGGTTCAGGCGACCGGAAGTAATTAAACACGTCGCGACCAGTCTGTTTACATCGGCCGGCTACTAGTGCGATTACGTCACCGCTATAAATAGACACTCGCTTACAGTGGCGACGACGGCGGGCGTCCCATGTTACAATATTTACAGATACGAAGAGTGTCCTCTTAATGTTAAGCCTAACTACGAATAGTGGCCGTGTTTTTTAAAAGAAATTTTATTGTAAATGTAATTAAATTTTTACCTCCTGCTACCCTTGGTAAGGGAGGTATAGGGATCGTGCTAAAAATCGCATATCGAGATTTTGCTAAATGACCACGTTTTAAGGTCCCTAGAATCCAATTTTAACATTTTCACGATAATATCTGTGTGTATGTATGTATGTATGTGTGTATGTGTGTGTGGATCCTTTACTCTAACTCAAATACTGTCATTCAGAAAATTTTGAAACCTTGTATTTCAAACTTTTTCTGTAATGGAAAGAGCCCATTAGATTTTGGTGAAAATCGGATAACCGGAAATGGCACTTTACTAGAAGCTCAAAATAGTTTTTCTTTGAAAAATACCTTTAAATATAATTTTTTCGAGATTAATGTTATTATAAAAATTAAAGATTATTAAATTTACTATAAATAAATATATCATCACGGCATATTACCCATTGCTGGGTGTGCCAATCTGCTTTATACACAGAATTCGGTAATGATGATGACATATTTGTACCGTGCGGGCATTTACCAGGCGTCACCTCACGGGCACTCATTGTTGGCGTGGAGAGCGCACCACAGGGGTTAATTTTGTGCTATTTAAAATTTGAAATATTTGGCGTCGGTCAGGATCGAACCCGGTTCCCCAGATTCACGACCAGACACTCTGGCACGCGGCCACGAGACCCCAAATTTACTATAGATCTGCATTAATTCTTTTTCTATATATTTAATGGATAAATTTATAAAATTATCTATAATTTAAATCCCAGAGGCTACGCTTTAAACAAACAAAACGCAGTTATTCAAATATATCTAACTGAAAGATGTCACTATCAAAAAACCGATCATTTCAAAGTAATATTAGTAACGTTTTAAAAAGAAAAAAGTAAATAGAATAATAGAAAAGGAATCCAATATAAGTAAATATGTACGTATGTATTCAGATTAATAAAAATTAACGATTCACAAAAATGTTTAAGCTAATCCTCATTTTTGGATTAGTGAATTTTATTATAGCTATGGTTGCTCAATGGTTAGAGCAACGCCTCATGTCATGAGTGCCCTCGGGGCTATGGGTTCGAATCCCACTAAAGCATGGATTTGTGTGAATGTGAACCCACTCTGTAATTGGGATTTAATCCTGTTGAGGGGTTTAAAAAAAAGGTAGTTACATGTATTAGATTAGACTATATTTTAAGAAATAAACTGTCAAAATTAGAGTAAAATTCGCTAATCCAAAAATAAGGATTAACTGAACCTTTTTTGTGACTCTGGCTGTAAATTAGCACTCATTCTTTTTGCTATTAAGTAAAATCACTCAAGCAGACTATGTAAAACCCCTCCTCCTTCGGAGTCACTCTGTATAATAATATTAAAGTGAATTCGCTCAGTTGAAATTTAGGTTCAAGACCACAAGTTAATAATATTATTATTAGAGCCATACTGATTGTAATATTCACTTAACTTGGTCATATCTTTATGAGCACGAGAAGCAACGTAGTAGAAAACGGGTCAGAATTTACATGAACACATATGCGAAGTCGCTAGCACGTAGACCATATTCGATAAGCGCATAACCAGACCAGTCGATCATGTGGTACACATTCTCACATTGTTTTGCATACTCTACTAAACTTCTCAAGTCTATATATATACCTTGTTCAATGGAGAGAATCTAACACTTTTCTATTTTGGACACATTTTTCATGGTTTCGTTCAGGAAAAGGGTAGCAACTCATATACCCCATTTAAACGCGTTTTGTAGAAGTCTACCTCCAGATTGTTATGATTGTGCGAGTGGGTAACGTATGTAAAAAATCTGATGTGGCCAGCACATTACCTTCCATCAGTTATATAAAGTATTTACGAAAATTCTAGCGGTGAACTGTTACCGGTAAACAGTTGTTTATCAGTTTATAGCTACCGGAATCGATATTTTAAGAACGCAAGTGGTAAACAGGGTAAATCCATAACCTATAAAAAAATTGAAAATTTGCTACAAGTTAGAAATTTGATGTAGTTAACAAACTGATCAGAGTCCTACTTTGAACACATATCCACTTTTAACGCGCGCGCTTCGCTTTGCATCACTACCTTTTTTGAGATTAGATTCTTCATGAATCCGGTAGATGGATCTGGTAGATATTGTATAATTTTTGAACACGGTAACTTTTTACCACTCGTGTTTTCGAACACAGTCGGTAGATGCAGTATCTACCGGTAGAATTTTCGTAAATACCTATGTATTTTCTATAAAATCCATACTCAAAGTTCCTTGCAAAAGATTCTAAATTTCTTGTATGTACATTACCTTTCGACAGTTGTATGTATTTTATACAAATTCCATACAGCAAGTTTCGAGGAAAAAGATCCTATATTTCGAGTAAAATTATAACACAAATATACTACGAATATGTCAATTGACACTGACATGTTTCAATCAGAATTTTCTTAATATAGTAGCTGTTTCTAGCATAGCTAGCTAATTTATGAAATTTAATGTCTTTATAATTTTATAACTCTATATCTATTTAATATGAAGGATAAAATGCAGGCAAATCGTATAGAGAATTTGGATGTTATAAAGTACTTCTTTATGACATCCCAATGAGTTTCATAAAGTACATATTAAACAACCGAAATTGAAATTCCTGGACATGATATAACGTGCATTTTTTGAAAATAGAAAAAATAGTATAAAATACACGTTTCATAAGACATTTCAGCTGTCAGCGCACTAGTCCCCTTAGAAAACTCGCGGCAAGCCGCTCGTTTCTAAAAATGACGCGTGCGTTAATATAATGTCTTATGAAACTTGTATCTTAATGTACTGTTTTGCAAGATCCGGTTATTTTTTATACTTACCGATAGTGTTTCCAAGACAGTAGGTCTTATTTACAAATTACTGAACGGTAAGTGATGTGACTCACGTCGGTAAGTGATGTGCTTCACTTACCGTTCAGGAGTCGAAACGGTAAATAAATAAATAAAAACAAAAATCAAAGTTTTCTCAAAAATGACAAAAAATAATTTTTAAATCTTATTTTACTTTTAATTTTTGTGCGTCGATCGTGCAAAAAATAGTATAAGCATCACGAACGTTAAGGAATTATCGATCTCAGACAAAATTGGGACCTTCGCTTCGCTCAGTCCCCAAACATTGTCTTCGGTCGGTAAACTGTCCTTACCGTTCTTATTACTTAATATACTATAATTACATTAAATGTGAAAAAATATTTAACATCGTTTTTTCAAGGAAAACTGTTAAAATCTTCAAATGAGGGTATTTCCGGTTGACCAATTATAACCAAAATCTAATCAGCTCTTCATATGGATGCAACGAAGAGGAATACGAAAGAATTATAATTTTTGGAATTGTAGTATTAGAGTTATCGTAGACGAAAATTTTGTTACACACACACATACAAACATCATCGTAAAAATAGTAAAATCGTATTGTAGGGACCTTAAAATGTGTTTATTCATCAAAAACTCACCACCGATTTTTTTGACTAAAGACAATACCTTCCTTACCTAAAGGTGACGGAAGGTAAAAATGAGCGACCCGAACATTTGCTTCCAATTCGAATCAGCAGAGTCAATCCAAGTGCACAAGACAAAGTCAGAACATCATCGCGCAAATCAACTCGACAATTTAAAATGATAGTTAGCAGAACTTTGGTGAAAAATTAAAAATTTCGCTTGAGCGAATTTTCAGATGCTTGGGTCAACATTTTATGAAAAATAGAGAGGTAGTATAATTCCCCAAATGTTTGTCAGGAGCGATTGATTGAAGACTTTTGGGCATTTCTTAGCAGAAATAGATACAATACTGTCAGGGAATACCAAAACGAACAACAGACAACAATATTTCTGACGATCCTAGAAGTAGAATTAACATCGTCCTGAGACAAACGGGACAAATCTCAAGTTTAAGCAACATAAATTTCCCCCTTCAATCACACCATTTGTCTCCAGCTCTTAAATATTTGGATAGCGGTGGGCAGTGAAGTCTAGCGATCATCTGTTCTGTTGCGATCAGAGTATAACTGTCGTGGGTCGGTGACCTGGGGCACCTCGCGAACCGGTCGGACAGGTGGTGCGGAGAGGGCTCACCTCTCTCGCGGAATTCACTCTGCACTTCACGGTACATTGTCACAAAGTCACCACAATGACCTTGCCCAACCCAACACCAATTCGTCGGAGAAGAGGTGCTAGTCTACCACCTAGCACCTAGTGCAAGGGGAAATATTAGATAGGCAGGAGGGAAGTTTTAGATAGTCTACCATGTTTGTGTGACATTCTGTATCTTGATGTAAAAAATATTTTTAACTTTCCAAAGATGTATAATGGGGTACGTGACTTTACGAGAAAATAATTATTAAAAATTTGGGGAAGGGATTTGTGACGTGACAATGGTAGAAGCGTGAAAAAAGATGGTTAGACTGGGAGGGAAAGAGATAGTTATAGTCAGATGTGATCATGTCACACCCTGCCACACCTACCACAATATAAACGCGACACTGATAGGCTGATTTATAACTGTCGTTTTCCTTCCCGCAGTCTGTCTGCCTTTGTCCACGATTCTAACATAGAATATATCCCTTCTCCAAAACATTAAATTGTTGTTCACAAGATTATTACAAATTAATGTTTAGTTTTTATTATTATAATGAGAAGCTGTAGTGGTTAGTTTCTATATTTTATGACATATATATTGAAATTCGAATATGATCACATAGGGGCTGTCCTTAAATTACGTAACGCAAAATTAGGAAATTTTTGATACCCCCTCCCCCCTTTGTAACGCACCCGTAACGCAAACATAACCCCCCCCCCATATATTACGTAACGCAGTACTTGACCCCCCCATTTTTTTACTGGATATAAAAGTATATGGCCTCCTTAATATTCAGTTAAAATTTGAAACAGAAACTATTTAAATTAATGTACATAAAGATAAAAAATAATGTACTACTCTTGCCCTACGGCTTGTCACCCCAATTTTTTTACTGTATATAAAAGTATATGGCCTCCTTAATATTCAGTTAAAATTTGAAACAGAAACTAATTAAATTAATGTACATAAAGATGAAAAAATAACAGCACAGAAATATGCTTTTAACAAACTATTGAAAAAAATTTCCTTATCAACACTACTTGAATTCATGTTTTAATATGAATTGCATTGCACGAATGAAAGACCACTGGCCCGAATTTGAACTGTGCCCGACATATTATGTTGACTGTTATTGAAAACAAACGACTGCCTGCATATACGAATTAGCACCGCGAAATTTGAATGTTTCAAAACTATTAAAGCAAGTTTAGCAATATTTTTTTATATTTTATCGTTACGTAACGCACACATTAACCCTCCCCCACCCCCTCGTAACGCTGCGTAACGCTACTCTTGACCCCCCCCCCTTGAAGCGTTACGTAATTTAAGGACAGCCCCATACCCCATTTGTCTATGTTCATTTGTGTTCATTTGTTTCAAACAAGTCTGCAACAATTTTCAAATTTATAAGAACTTGAGACCAGTGGCGTTTCAAGGATTTTGGTATAGGGAGGGGGGGCGATATGGAGGAAATTTATAATTTTTGTGTATTTACTTTTTGCGAATTTTTTTTAATATATACATGAGAATGGACCTTAAAAGGGGTCAAGTCGAATTTTATTTGAGAGGCCCCCTAAAGTGGTTCCAAATGTCCCCATTTAAATAACATTGGATTTAGACACATATTGGAATTGTATTTTTGTCAAAGGCAATAAGATTTTTAAAAAATCCCTTTAATATTTGAATATATACTAGAGTTACCCGAAAATATGTGGATAAAATATAAAGTCCCAATCAATATTCTTAAGACAATTGTATATAGCTTTCTTGGGCTTTTGGCCGATAGTTTAACCATCTATAATTATCTTAAGAATAATGATTGGGACTTCAAATTTGGCCACATATTCTCGTATCATTTTAGTATATATTCCAACATTGAGTGGATTTTTGAAACCTCCTATTGGCTAGGAAAAAATAAAGTTCCAAAATGTGTCAAAACCCAATGTTATTTAAATAGTGAAAATCAACGGCATTTGGAACCATTTTAACCAGGTTAAAATTCGACTTGACCCCTTTTAAAGTCCACCCTAATATACATATATTTTAAACAATTTCATATATTTATTTTCTCATATTTAAAATAAAAGCAAAGATTTTTTTAAAGATATTAAGGTATAGAGAACTTTTGGATTTTTTCAATTTTCCGTTTTATATAAGTATACCAATTTTCATAATTTTTGAACAACTATTACGGTCTGCAGAAGGAAAAGTCTTAAAATTGAAAAAATAGTAAGGGGTACCCCTTTGGATTTTTTCAGTTTTCCGTTTTTGGGCCATATCTCAAAAACGGTCAATGATACGCGCCTGGCGATTGCACCATTAAATTCTACGAGCAAAATTACATAAATATACCAATTTTCATAATGTTTGAACAACTATTACGGTCTCCAGAAGAAAAAGTCTAAAAATTGAAAAACTCGTAAGGGGTACCCCTTTGGATTTTTTCAATTTTCCGTTTTTGGGCCATATCTCAAAAACGGTCAATGATACACCCCTGGCGATTGCACCATTAAATTCTACGAGTAAAATTACATAAATATACCAATTTTCATAATGTTTGAACAACTATTACGGTCTCCAGAAGGAAAAGTCTAAAAATTGAAAAAATCGTAAGGGGTACCCCTTTGGATTTTTTCAATTTTCCGTTTTTGGGCCATATCTCGAAAACGGTCAATGATACACCCCTGGCGATTACACCATTAAATTCTACGAGCAAAATTACATAAATATACCAATTTTCATAATGTTTGAACAACTATTACGGTCTCCAGAAGGAAAAGTCTAAAAATTGAAAAACTCATAAGAGGTACCCCTTTGGATTTTTTCAATTTTCCGTTTTTGGGCCATATCTCAAAAACGGTCAATGATACACCCCTGGCGATTGCACCATTAAATTCTACGAGCAAAATTACATAAGTATACCAATTTTCATAATGTTTGAACAACTATTAGAGCAATTTTATGACAATTGTTACAACTAACTCGAAATATCACCGATATAAAAAAATATGTATGGTACCCAAAACCCAAACTTATCAATATCATTGCGTACAAAAAATTTGTTTCTAGAATTATATTTAGAAACGAAAAGAGTAGGTGCAAGGAATATAATTCATTCCTTTTATTAAATTATGAAAATAGTAGTTCTGAACTCATGTAAACAATAAATAATAACAAACTATTTCCCCTTTATTCTGTATGCTGTAATGAAATTCACTATCAGAAAACTAAAGCTATATTTCACATTAAACAGTGGAGAGCTAATACAAAATACGTTCGTATCCCTTGTGAATATTAATATACATTCACTGTGAAGTTAGGAACCAGCAAGCGTTAAGTGATACCAACATACAGACCTAGACTGAATATAGCTGCATACGGGATTATAAACTGGGATATTTCATAATGTACATGCATTCAGAAAGGATAAATCAAAATATGAATCGGGTAAAGGAGAGTTGGGGTAACTTTATTTAGAGTTTTGACACCTACATAGAGTAGAAAGCATGAATTATAATTAAGGCCAAATAAAATAGACGATACTTTCAAAATGTTGGTTACACTATTATTCACGAAAGATGACTATTCAAGGTCATTTGTTCGAAGAAAGAATACACATCACTTTATAGCAGTAGTTTAGCAACATTTTGTATTAGAAAGAGAAGGATTATTTGACCTATGTCTATTTAATTTATGTTGTGTGACAGATATACGTAAATAGTGGCATTACTTTCTAACACACTATAAATAATAATGACATATGTCGTAGATTTACAGATACCTCATTATCTACTGCACTGCCCTCTGTGCTAATATTTACCTAGTGGCGTTGACGTTTAAATCAAATTATTATTCCTTGGTTTATTAGTTAAGGCTATGTTTTTGTATTTTGTATATAAGTGAAGAACAAAAATCCTTCAGAAAGGCGTTATATAGAAAGAAAAATAATTTTCAAATGAATTACTCTTATTTTTCATGTTGCACGCCTATGCAAACTAAATGCAAGAAGTTATCTGCAAGCAATATTATATCAGACGGCTCACAGATGACCTTGAATAGTCATCTTTCGTGAATAATGTTTACATAAAGTTATGTGATAAAGCTGATTCATTACAGTAGAGGCACGAGTATGGGTGTGCCTCACTATCGTGTATGTCTACAAAATTATGACATCACAAAATCAAACTCTGAGAATCTTTATAAAGAAAATCATGAATGACAAGTATAATAAAATTAAATATTTTTTATGTATATATGCATAATATAACGTGTGATCGCGCTAGCAGCCGGGCTATGTAAACAAACAAGCCGCGACGTGTTTAATTACTTCCGGTCGCCTGAACCTTTTGTGTTCATTGTTATTATGCGGTTGAACATTCTAGAGCTCTCTGGAAGTAAATGGCAGCTGTATAAAAGGAACGCAGCTATGCTCAGGAGTTTGTTAGTTACATGGAAAGACATATAGAGACATTCACATAGAATGTTAGTGAAGCACAGCAGTATCGTGGTGAGCGTATGCAGTATAGTGTCGAGTGGAGGACTCGGGAAGTTACTGGTTAACTGGGATAGCTGTGGATGTAAATACTTGGTAGTGTTGACAAGTATTGGAAAGTTAGTGTATAAGGACAGTAACGGCGAGTCGGAAAGTTAGTGGTATACCGGGATAGCTGTGGAAGTGAATACTCTGTAGTGTTGAAGAGTATTGGGAAGCTAGTTATATGGGGACAGTAACGGCAAGTGGAAGTGGATACTCGGCAGTTGTGTTGAAGAATAGGCTACTTGCGTGGTACTGAAAATCAGATATCTATCAATAAATACCTAAAGTAAAGTTCAAAACGTATGTAAAAATATAAATTTTATTTTTAAAAAATTATATTTTTAAATGAAGAAAGAAGATTTTCTTTGACGTCATTATTTTGAACTGGAAAAAGGGGTGCATATTTATAGCTATTAACATACCTAGGAATGTTATGCACATCATAACTTCCGCAGATGTCAGTTTGAAATCCGAGCTCGTAGAGCGAGGATTTTAAGACATCTAAGGCTTGTTATGATTAATAACATCCGTGGTTTGTTCAATAGTTTATCGGAGAAAATTAAGACATTATTGATAAATATAATTTTTTGAAATTCTCTCATTAATGCTACTTTCAGATTACTATGGTTAACAAAACAATTATTTTGACATATGTCAATATGACAAATATTCAAATTATGTGCTTTATTCCTCATGTTTATTACTTCAGAATAAAGTACACCGTATTTAGAACGATATGCTAACGTTATCTGTAATGAAGAGCATTATATTTTTATTTTATTTTCATTTTGTAGACCGTTGTTGACAAGTCAGTATGGTAATAATATTACCATACAGATACAGTTATTACTTAGTTACCAGCCTACTTTTGTACATGTAAACAATGGAATAATATCCTGAAACCGGTAAAGAATGTAACCTGTAGATGGCGAGCGAGTGCGAGTTTTAATTTGATTTTGATATTAGCTCATTTTTCTGTCACTGTCTCTCTTCGTTATTATTTACAATTTGCGTGGTTTCTGTTCTTTTTATTACGTATTTTGATTTGTTAAGCAGGACTTTGAAGGATTTTAACTCGCACAAGTTTAAAATGACAAACGAAAATATTGACCTCCAAACTATTATTGAAACGTCAAACAGATGATCTGTCATGTTTAAATTACCCGCACATGCCGTTGCTATTGGACGTACCGATGTTATTTCTTCACGGCCATTCATTGGTTGGGCGTAATTCTGCGTCATACATGGCGGTAATTTAAATATTAAAATTTCATTATTTTTTTACTGGCCAATCAATGAAAATTTTGCCAAAAGAAAAAATATGGGTATCAAGTTTTTATCTTCTCTTCAAAAATATTAATTATAAAATGGCATGCAAGTAGCCCATTGTGGCATACGGACAGTCGGTGATACTGAGGCTGTGGAAGAGAGAGAGAGTTACAGATAGTGTGGTGAAAGAGGTGACTTTTGTCCGAGCGGTTGAATATGCAGACGCTGTTGAGTATATAGACGCTGCTGAGGTCGGTAGTCGGACAGTTGAACGAGATAGTGAAATAAATAGTGGAAACAAATAATTAGTAATATAGTGAAAATAAATAGTGTTAGTGTTATCTAGTTAATTATAGTTTTAATCTTAATTAGTATTTAATATTAGTAATCGTTATTATTTAATAACTTATTAGTATTTAATTATAGTTTAATACACCTTTATTTTAATTAATAATAATTGTCTAATATTTACACCACCCAAATAAATAAAAACATTACAATAATATTCGGTAAATTTTACATTTATGAAAGAAAAATCAACATTTTTCATTTTGGTATGACCTCATTGAAATATATTCGTTAAAAGCTAAAAATATTAATACCTTCGGAATATAAAAACAGTATTGGATGATATTTTTTTACGACTGCAAGATAATTTTACGTTTACGATCAAACTTGGGTTGTTTAAGTATTTATGAAGATTTTTAACGATGACTTTGTTTCACCTTCGAAATTTATAGGTTTTATTAAAATTTTAATGGTGGTCATTTCATGAAATTGTTTCGTATTTCATACAGAAATTTTACACAACGGAAACATGGCATGAGATAAAAGCAGAAAATGGTTTTTGTTATCAAATGGTGACTGTTTTCATTTGAACTATTTTTAGAGGCGGTTTACATTAGCAAATTAAAGTATATTGATTTTCTATAAAATGAAAACACTTGTATAAACGGAGTTAATAATATAATTAACTTTTTTTTTTCGTATGTGGAAATGGACCTTTTCAATTTAACGGCTATCTCTTTCTATCGCTGCAAATAGTAAGAAAATGGCGCGAACAACTGCCAGTTAGGCTGTCAAACGAAACGTCAAAAATATTGCAGTCATTAAAAAACCTGTATTCTCAGTGAAAATTTGCATCGTTAGACATTTTACCTTCAATAAAAGCTTTTGTAACTTATTTCGATAAGATTTTTTAAAGTTATCCGAGATATTCTCACATTTTAAAATGCGACATTTGTATCAGTTCAGACATGATTTAAGCACAGAGGTTAAATTACGCCTGGTTAATATATTAATCTTGCCGATTTTAGATTACTGCTCCTGCGTCTACATTCCTATTCTATCACAGAGGGAAAAAAATAGAATTACCCTTTTTCAAAATTCTTGCTTACGCTTTGTTTACGGTGTATGTAAGTACGATCATATATCTCAGTACCGAATACGTGCTAAAATGAATACCATAGACGATCGCGTGAAATCCTCCTATCTCTGTCTCGTACACAAAGTAAAATTAACTGGTACTCCACATTATTTAAGGAATAAATTAGTTCCTAAGCAATATAATTATACGCTACGAATAAAATATTTGTTCATAGTACCATCCTACAGAAAATCTAAATTCAAGGCAGCTTTTTCATATCTAGCACCATCTTTATATAATGCTTTACCTGAAAATTTAAAATCTCTTGCTTATGGTTCTTTCAAATATCATGTAAAAAAATTGTATAATTCATATGTTTAGTTTGTAATGGCTTTCCGATTTCATAACACCTATACGACCTGTGCCTTTTTCCTTTTCTTTTTCTATGCGTTTTATTTTTTGTTAATCTTTGTTTAAATTTATTTTTTTGTAAACAAAATACTTTGTTGACTTATGATGATCTGTTATAATCATTGTACGGGTTAGGTAGAAGAACAGCCCTTGGCTGAACCTCGCCTTTGACGTACGGTCAATAAAGATTTTTATTATTATTATTATTATTTTACGTCTAAATGTTTTAGAATCAAACGTCATAGATCTCAGTTGTTCTTACTATGCGCAGATCCCCATTGCGCATATCTTCTCTTTAAATTGGAAAGGTCCATTGTAGTAGGATATCGTCATATTTTTCTTATAAATACCATCAAACTCGTTTATTTAGAATCCGTTGGCGGCGCTGTAAGCGCAACTGTCATGGCGGCCAGTGGGACATGTCAGATTTGTTTACATTTGAATGGGCGCTTTCTGACCCATATAATATTGATAATAGTTCAAATCAACACAATTTTTAAGTTTGTTTAGTCGAATCCTTTATCTAGAAACATAAGTCATAACTCAATAAGTTCGTAGGATGAATAATAAAACAACAAGTTTTAGGCAAATTTCGATCTTAATCATCAACATAGTATCTTTCAAAAGTGATACATTCATTCCAACGCTTCTTTAACATTTCGATGCCGTTTTTGTAGAACGTTTATCTTTGGCCTCAAAATACCCTTTAGTTTCGGCAATTACTTCTTCATTGGAGCTAAATCTCTTGCCCTGGAGCATTCCTTTTAGGTCTTCAAATAGGTAATAGTCGCTGGAAGCCAGATCCGGAGAATACGGTGGATAGGGAAGCAATTCAAAGTGCAATTTTGCCATTGTTGCATTATCTTGATGAAACAGCATTTTTTTCTTATTCATTTGGAGTCGTTTTTTTACAATTTTTTCCTTCAAACTTACCATTCGCAATGTTGTTCAGGGGTGGGGTGGGGGCAAAGTCAAGAATACAAAAATATAATATACTAAAAATAAGTATGTTCTTAAAAATATAAAACAACATAAATATTTATGGAAAAAAATTACAATACAGCAATAGTACATTACTAACCGAGGTGGAAAGTGTTTCATTACTGTCGAGGGCGAAGATAGCTGATCAAGGCGCGAAGGTTATCAATAACTAACTTCCCAACTTTTTAAAAGTCAGAAATCGTTATATTACCAACTGATTGTGAATAAACAACATTACGTATTTATTCTTTTTCCAAAAATGCTACTTTAAAATTCCTTGCATCTTTGGCAAAATCATTTAGAACTTCGTCTATATATTTTTGTTTATTTTCGCTTATGTAATCGCGATGGAGGCTCATCATACATAAACCGTCTAGCCGATCTTCGCTAATAGTAGATCTAATCCATGTT
Source organism: Harpalus rubripes (assembly GCA_963082715.1). NCBI lineage: Eukaryota > Metazoa > Arthropoda > Insecta > Coleoptera > Carabidae > Harpalus > Harpalus rubripes. Next base: position 1,559,767 of record OY720459.1, on the reverse strand, counting down.
TTCACTCTTCTTAGAGTGCTAAAAGATCTTTCCACAGTGCATGTAGTTGGAGGAAGACAAATTAAAATTTATAATGCTTTGGAAAATGCTGGGTAAAATGTACAATGTTGTAAAAGTTCTGTTACAGGAGTTTCTTTAGTAATAATCATTTCTTTATTTGAAATCCAATATTTGTGCCATGCTAAAGCTTCTTCAAAAAAATGGTTAATTTTATAATATGAATGAATCTCTTGAGCTAGTTTAGTAAAATTATTATAGTTTATTTGATGCAAATTATAGAGCAAAAAGGCAACATTATCATCTTTCGAAAACCGAGAATTTAAAGAACTAATTAAAAAATCTAAGTAATTTATAAAGATTGCTTTTTTAAAATATTCTCACACAGAATTAGCTTCGTAGTTTGCACGGTGAATTTGTCTTCCACCACTAGCGACTCTCGGCATTTTTAATTCAAGATCAAAATTTTGTGCAACTTCTTCAGCGATATTAAATAGTTCAGTAAAAATTATTTCTAAATAAGAGTTCCTATGTTTATTAAATATATCCAATAAGTGATTAATATGTTTCTGTACAGCTAGCATATCAACAGAAATACCCTGCAAAATATTTGTTACGGGTTCCAGAAGTGCCGAATATTTAGAAATTATTTTAAGGGAAACAATAAAATAGCTCTCAACAGTAGCACTTGATAGTTGTTGTGCTCCTAATCTAGTAGCACGATTAACTCCAGCTATGGTATTGGTAATATTTTTATTTATAATTTGTACTGCGGATGTATCTTTTAAATTATGTGCGCGCGAAGCTTACGTTAACTTCATGATGAAGATTTGAACATTAGGAAACAGAACGAACATTAGGATGCGACATAAGTAGCCGTGGCAAAACAATTAAAAATAGTAACTTTGCTTTTAAAATTCTTAAAATTAGAGAAAAGCCAGGGGGGGGGGCAAGCGCCCCCTCTTGCTCCCCTCTTATGGGCGCCCATGCCCATTTCGAACAGAGCTTTCTCATGCTCAAATGTTCATGCAAAATGGTGAATGCACTGCCTTCTGATATCTTTAAGGTGTCAGCTATTTTACGCAACTTCAATTTACGATCGGCCAAAACCATTTTGTGGACTTTTTTATGTTTTCTGGAACATCTGCGCGACCAGAGCATTCAGCATCATCGGTGTTTGTACGGCCGCGTTTAAAATCAGCAAACCACTTCTCTACCATTTGTCTCGATGGAGCAGAATCCGAATAACACTTGTCAAGCCATTGCTTTGCTTGAACGGTATTTTTCCCATTAAAAAGCAATGTTTTATCAACACACGAAATTCAGATTTTTGCATTGTATTGAAAATTACAAAAGTAGCGTCATTAAAGCCATGTGCAACTTGTGAACTAAACGTCATATTGTCATAAATTTTAACACGTATCGTTCCTGAAAATCATATGGATATGTCAATAATGACAATATCTATATGTCATTCACTTGTGGCGTAATTTGACTTATGGCAATTCTGACTTGGAACTGCAATCTACAGGGACAAATATTAGTAAAATCAATGAATCTACAAATTTTATTTATCAATACTGTCAATAGATGTATTAAAACTACAGACCTGCAAAATTTTGTTATTTCTTTTTGTGAAATGCAAAGAAAAGGCATATTTATTTAACAGATTAAAGCTTTGCGACATATTTAAATTTATTTTCTATACGTTCAGTCGATCAACTTTATCTTCTTTGCTAAAAATTATGGAATATGCCTTGATTTTTTGTTGTATTCTTACACTTTTAACACAGCACTTTGTGGTGTATATTATGTTCATTTTCTTTATTTCGCTTATTTTTCACACATTTTCAAATGAAATTATAAAATCTAAGCGTGAGAACATCTTTTTATGTTAAACGAAACGATGATTTTTGACGTTTATATAATTTGACATATCCTACTGGCCGCCATTAATTTAGTTTCCTAAAATTCCGCTGATGTCGCATGCTATTCTCCAAGTTCCAATAGTAGATTTGAATGACAAACTTAGAAAATCGTAACTTGCATCTTCTTCTGGGTCTATAAAATTCAATAAATATTACATACATAAAAAATGCAGATCAACACGGCGAACAAATGAGCTCTGTTTGAACATTCCAAAATACCAAAACACACTTTCGATTTGGATAATTTCAAGATTTTGGAACAAGAACAGAATTACTCCAAACGTATGTTTCTAGAAATGCTACATACCAGAGATGATTGCAATAACATTAATGCAATAACTGATAACACAAGAACTTAACGTATATTTTGGTGTACTGGAAAAGTTCAAAAACGAAAAAACATATTTCAGGCCAAATAGAGGTTCAATTAAATTCTTTACATATTAGAATTCCTACAACATTGCTGTACAATCATTGGTGCACAGACGACCGGCTATTTTCCAATTTATTCTTTTGTCGATTTTGCGAGCAAATGAATGTGTATGTATGTATGTATGTAAAAACTACCTAGCCATGAAAACAACGAGTTAGAGAATAATAAAATTTTATATTTCAACGTAAGAACCGTTAACGCTAACACACTTATTCAAACGTTTTTCTAATAAAGCTATGCCTCCAAAAAAAAATTCTTTTGGTAATTCTGTAAAATACGACTCCACAGCGTTTTCCAAGTCATCATTCGATAAAAAGCGACGCCCTCTCAAATGTTTTTTGAGTATTGGAAAGAGATAATAGTCAAAGTTGCATTCATTGACTACTGCTTGAACAATTCGTGCTTTATGCACCCTGCAGTTGTCGTGCAGAAGCATAATTGTGGGGTCTTTTTTCGCGTATAGCCGCTTTCAAGTTCTTAATTGTGTCTTTGTAGACATTCCCCGTTATTGTAGTCCCTTTTGGCATATATTCAATTAAAAAAATACCCTTCGCGTCCCAAAAAACTGTGGCCATCACTTTCCCCGCAGAACATTGTGTCTTCGCCTTCTTGAGTGGTGGAGAGCCCTAATGAATCCATTGCATGGACTCTTGTTTCGTGGGAGGTTCAAAATGGTGTACCCAGGTCTCATCCCCGCTTATAATTCTGTAGAAAAAGTCTTCATCTTGGGATAAAGCAGTCAAATTCTCCTCGCAAATTTGTCGTCTACACAGTTTTTTTAGGGACTGAGCACTCTGGGAATCCATTGTGCCGACACTTTGCTCATTCGCAAATCTTCGTGTTTTAAAAACACTCGTTTCTGATAATCTTATTTCTCTAGCAATAACTGAAACTTTTACTCGGCGGTCAGTCAACACCAAATCATCAACTTTGTTGATGATTTCTTCAGTTCTTCCAGAGGTCTTCCACACTTTGGGTCATCATGAATGGATTCCCTGCCCCATTTGAACTGCTTGCACCAATATTTGACTTGGAAATAGGACGGGCTGTTTTGTCCATACACTGCCACCATTCTCTCATGGATATTCTTCGGGCGAATGCCTTATTTCGATAGAAATTTTATGATGCTTCCATGTTCAAGTTTCAAACCACTCATTTTCGTTTCTTTAAACACTGATATAAAAATCTGATATGGCCAGCGCATTACCTTCCGTCATTTATATGAGGTATTTACGAAAATTCTACCGGTGAACTGTTACCGTTAAACAGCTTTTATCAGTTTATAGCTACCGGAATCGATATTTTAAGAACGCAAGTGGTAAACAGGGTAGATCCATAATCTACGAAAAAATTTGAAAATTTAAAACAGGTTACAAATTTGACGTAGTTAACAAAATGAGCAGAGTCCTACTTTGAACACATTTCCACTTTTACCGCGCACGCTTCGCTTTGCATCACTACCTTTTTTGAGATTAGATTCTTCTTGAGTCCGATAGATGGATTTTGCTAGATATTGAACAATTTTCGAACACGGTAACTTTTTACCACTCGTGTTTTAGAACAAAGTCGGTAGATGCGGTGTCTACCGGTAGAATTTTCGTAAATGCGTATGTATTTTCTATAAAATCCATACAGAAAGTTCCTTGCAAAAGATTATAAATTTCTTGTATGTACATTACCTTTCGACAGTTGTATGTATTTTATACAAATTTCATACAGAAAATTTCGAGCAAAAAGATCCTAACACAAATATACTACGAATATGTCATTGCACTTGACACTGACATCTTTCAATCAGAATTTTCTTAATATAGTAGCTGTTTCTCGCATAGCTGGCTAATTTATGAAACTTAATTTCTTTATAATTTTATAACTCTATATCCATTTATTATGAAGTATAAAATGTAGTCAAATCGTATAGAGAATACAATGTTCTTTAATATTTATAATAACATTAAATGTGAAAAAATGATATTTAACATCGTTTTTTCAAGAAAAACTGTTAAAATCTGCAAATGAGGGTACTTCCGGTTGACCAATTACAACCAAAATCTAATCAGCTCTTCATATGGATGCAACGAAGAGGAATACGAAAGAATTATAATTTTTGGAATTGTAGTATTAGAGTTATCGTAGACGAAAATTTTGTTACACACACACACACATCCACACACACACACACACACATACAGACATCATCGTAAAAATAGTAAAATCGTATTCTAGGGACCCTAAAACGTGCTTATTCATCAAAAACTCACCACCGAATTTTTTGACCAAAGACAATACCTTCCTTACCTGAAGGTGACGGAAGGAAAAATGACAAATGTTAAGTGATTGGAGCCAAATTTGGAGACGGCACTATAAAATGTTACAGAAATTTGACATAAGAAAATTGTTGCGATAGCATATTGTTTTCATAGCTAGGTAGATAACATAAAAAACTCCCCTCCTACGAATTGTGATATTATACATGGTTTGATTAAGATTTTGAGTAATAGACCAGAGTCAATAAATTTCTCATAATAATGATTATAACTTAATGATCTTTGTGGGACTTTCATTATAAGATTTCAGAAAACTATTAAACAATACCTATTTTGTAAATAATAGCACGCCAACCAATAGTAATAAAAATCTGATGTGGCCAGCACATAACCTTTCGCCAGATATTTTACCTGGTTTAGGCATAAAACAAAAAATATTTTTAAATACAATTACATATATTCATGTCTCACTACAAAATAATTCTCACATATATTTGCAAAATCTATAGGATATTTTAATATAAATTATGTACAATACATATATTTTCTTTATATTCAATATCCTGAATTTTTCTTTATATTCGTCATTTTTTCGAAAATTCCTTTTGTATTCTTTTTTACGTATATTCTTTTGCGTTGTTGACTTTTTTATTTTCATAATCTTCATAATGATGTACAAATATTTTTGACAATGGCATACAAATATTTTTGACAGTGACATTTATGTGCCAATTACAAATATTTGAATTTCTTGTGTTGAAGTAGTTTGATCTGAGATTTTTTTACATCAAATTATTTTATATGCATTTCTTTATCTCTAAATCTATAGAATATATAATAATGAATTTATATTTATCGAATAAAGAATTTAACGTTCTTTAATGTAAGTATTTACATAAATTTTCGATAATAGTATATTAAAGAACGTGTTTTATAAGACATGTTTTTTTCGCACGCGTCAAAATTTCTAATTGACAAGTGCGAAAGAAAGTCTTATAAAATGAGTTCTTTATACTATTTTTTATATTTTGCGCCTTCTACAATAACATTTACTTACTCAATTTGTGATTATATTTGTAAACCATTTGTACATTTTCATGTAAATAATCTTCCCTAAATAAAAAAATAAAAAATAAAATAATATCTCGGACACGAAAAGAGATATCGACCTGTGGTTTTAAAATCTTAAATCTACACCCTTTAAACTACTTAAATACAAATTTTCAGAATTTTTTAAAAATTTTCACCCTTTTTTAAACCACACCATCCTCATACCCAAAAATAGGTGTGCGGTACACCTTCAACGACCTCACCAGTAAATTCCTCGTACCAAAAAACATAGGTATACCAATTTTCATGAAAATATTCCATCGGATACATTAATTATTAAACATTCCTTGAAATTCTCAAAAACTGAAAAAATCGCAAGGGGTACACCTTAGATTTTTTGCGATTTTTGGCCATTTTCAGACTTTTCCTTCTGGAGATTGTAATAGTTGTTCAAAAATTATGAAAATTGGTATGCTTATGTAATTTTGCTCGTAGAATCTAATAGTGATATCGCCAGCGGTGTATAATTGACCATTTTTGGGATATGATAAAACAGGTTACAAATTTGACGTAGTTAACAAAATGAGCAGAGTCCTACTTTGAACACATTTCCACTTTTACCGCGCACGCTTCGCTTTGCATCACTACCTTTTTTTGAGATTAGATTCTTCTTGAGTCCGATAGATGGATTTTGCTAGATATTGAACAATTCTCGAACACGGTAACTTTTTACCACTCGTGTTTTCGAACAAAGTCGGTAGATGCGGTGTCTACCGGTAGAATTTTCGTAAATGCGTATGTATTTTCTATAAAATCCATACAGAAAGTTCCTTGCAAAAGATTATAAATTTCTTGTATGTACATTACCTTTCGACAGTTGTATGTATTTTATACAAATTTCATACAGAAAATTTCGAGCAAAAAGATCCTAACACAAATATACTACGAATATGTCATTGCACTTGACACTGACATCTTTCAATCAGAATTTTCTTAATATAGTAGCTGTTTCTCGCATAGCTGGCTAATTTATGAAACTTAATTTCTTTATAATTTTATAACTCTATATCCATTTATTATGAAGTATAAAATGTAGTCAAATCGTATAGAGAATACAATGTTCTTTAATATTTATAATAACATTAAATGTGAAAAAATGATATTTAACATCGTTTTTTCAAGAAAAACTGTTAAAATCTGCAAATGAGGGTACTTCCGGTTGACCAATTACAACCAAAATCTAATCAGCTCTTCATATGGATGCAACGAAGAGGAATACGAAAGAATTATAATTTTTGGAATTGTAGTATTAGAGTTATCGTAGACGAAAATTTTGTTACACACACACACACATCCACACACACACACACACACATACAGACATCATCGTAAAAATAGTAAAATCGTATTCTAGGGACCCTAAAACGTGCTTATTCATCAAAAACTCACCACCGAATTTTTTGACCAAAGACAATACCTTCCTTACCTGAAGGTGACGGAAGGAAAAATGACAAATGTTAAGTGATTGGAGCCGAATTTGGAGACGGCACTATAAAATGTTACAGAAATTTGACATAAGAAAATTGTTGCGATAGCATATTGTTTTCATAGCTAGGTAGATAACATAAAAAACTCCCCTCCTACGAATTGTGATATTATACATGGTTTGATTAAGATTTTGAGTAATAGACCAGAGTCAATAAATTTCTCATAATAATGATTATAACTTAATGATCTTTGTGGGACTTTCATTATAAGATTTCAGAAAACTATTAAACAATACCTATTTTGTAAATAATAGCACGCCAACCAATAGTAATAAAAATCTGATGTGGCCAGCACATAACCTTTCGCCAGATATTTTACCTGGTTTAGGCATAAAACAAAAAATATTTTTAAATACAATTACATATATTCATGTCTCACTACAAAATAATTCTCACATATATTTGCAAAATCTATAGGATATTTTAATATAAATTATGTACAATACATATATTTTCTTTATATTCAATATCCTGAATTTTTCTTTATATTCGTCATTTTTTCGAAAATTCCTTTTGTATTCTTTTTTACGTATATTCTTTTGCGTTGTTGACTTTTTTATTTTCATAATCTTCATAATGATGTACAAATATTTTTGACAATGGCATACAAATATTTTTGACAGTGACATTTATGTGCCAATTACAAATATTTGAATTTCTTGTGTTGAAGTAGTTTGATCTGAGATTTTTTTACATCAAATTATTTTATATGCATTTCTTTATCTCTAAATCTATAGAATATATAATAATGAATTTATATTTATCGAATAAAGAATTTAACGTTCTTTAATGTAAGTATTTACATAAATTTTCGATAATAGTATATTAAAGAACGTGTTTTATAAGACATGTTTTTTTCGCACGCGTCAAAATTTCTAATTGACAAGTGCGAAAGAAAGTCTTATAAAATGAGTTCTTTATACTATTTTTTATATTTTGCGCCTTCTACAATAACATTTACTTACTCAATTTGTGATTATATTTGTAAACCATTTGTACATTTTCATGTAAATAATCTTCCCTAAATAAAAAAATAAAAAATAAAATAATATCTCGGACACGAAAAGAGATATCGACCTGTGGTTTTAAAATCTTAAATCTACACCCTTTAAACTACTTAAATACAAATTTTCAGAATTTTTTAAAAATTTTCACCCTTTTTTAAACCACACCATCCTCATACCCAAAAATAGGTGTGCGGTACACCTTCAACGACCTCACCAGTAAATTCCTCGTACCAAAAAACATAGGTATACCAATTTTCATGAAAATATTCCATCGGATACATTAATTATTAAACATTCCTTGAAATTCTCAAAAACTGAAAAAATCGCAAGGGGTACACCTTAGATTTTTTGCGATTTTTGGCCATTTTCAGACTTTTCCTTCTGGAGATTGTAATAGTTGTTCAAAAATTATGAAAATTGGTATGCTTATGTAATTTTGCTCGTAGAATCTAATAGTGATATCGCCAGCGGTGTATAATTGACCATTTTTGGGATATGACCCAAAAATGGGCATTTTTGAGCAAAGTTTTGAGGCTGAATATCTCGGACACGAAAGGAGATATCGACCTGTGGTTTTAAAATCTTAAATCTACGCCCTCCAAACTACTTAAATACAAATTTTCAGAATTTTTATTTTTTTAAAAATTTCGACACTTTTTTAAACCACACCATCCTCATACCCAAAAATGGGTGTGCGGTACACCTTCAACGACTTCACCAGTAAATTCCTCGTACCAAAAAACATAAGTATACCAATTTTCATCAAAATATTCCAACGGATGCATTAATTATTAAATATTCCTTGAAATCGTCAAAAACTGAAAAAATCACAAGGGGTACACCTTAGATTTTTTGCAATTTTTGGCCATTTCCAGACTTTTCCTTCTAGAGATTGTAATAGTTGTTCAAAAATTATGAAAATTGGTATGCTTATGTAATTTTGCTCGTAGAATCTAATGGTGATATCGCCAGCGGTGTATAATTGACCATTTTTGGGATATGACCCAAAAATGGGTATTTTTGAGCAAAGTTTTGAGGCCGAATATCTCGGACACGAAAGGAGATATCGACCTGTGGTTTTAAAATCTTAAATCTACGCCCTCCAAACTACTTAAATACTAATTTTCAGAACTTTTAATTTTTCAAAAATTTCCACCTTTTTTTAAACCACACCATTCTCATACCCAAAAATGGGTGTGTGGTACACCTTTAACGACCTCACCAGTAAATTCCTCGTACCAGAAAACATAAGTATACCAATTTTCATCAAAATATTCCAACGGATACATTAATTATTAAACATTCCTTAAAATTGTCCCTAAATAAAAAAAAAATAATAATTTCTACATTATATTATTAAAATGAATTGTCAATTAACTAAAAATAAATTAAGTAAAAATGGGTTAAAGAAACGTCATCTAGTACCAACCGTCTAAAACAAAAAATTGCGTATCGAAATGTGGGTCATTCATTATGAACACAAAATATAAAAATAATATTTAGATGATTTTTTTCTTGTAACTACTACTTCCGGTTGTCCAATTGTTATCAAAACTAAATCAACTCTTCCCATTATTGTTAGATTGAGGAATCCGTAGTTAAAATTGTCTTTATTCTTATAGTATTTAAGAAATCGTGGATCCAACCCCCACACACACATCCACACATTCACACACACATCCACACACACGGACATCATCGTAAAAATGTTATAATCGGATTCTAGGGACCTTGAAACGTGCTTATTCACTAAAATATGGATATGCGGTTTTTAGCATGAATCCAATACCTCTCTTAGCGAGAGGTAAAAAACCACGATAATATTTTAATTTATTTTTAAAGTTTCAATATCAATTTGTTAAAAACAATGTGAACAGCATATTTACAAAATTAAATTAATATATTAAAACTGAATGACGTTCTGGCATAAAAATAATTAGTTTTTCGCTGCTAAATTTTATTATTTCAATATTTAATACTGCAAATTATATTTTCAGTGTAGAACATGGAAAATTGTATTAAATTCTGATTGCTTCTATGCAGTGAAACCAATTTGTTCACTAGATGAATACTGCACAGTGGCGGCGATGATATATTTTAGCTAGGGTGCTAATTTGACAGTTAAAATAATTTGTCTTCATTTTATTTATTAGTGAAAACTGTGGAACCATTTGTATAGGAAGAATAGCAATCTAAATTGTATTATTTAATATTTCTATTCTAAAGGCTGTCTGACTGGGTGCTTAATATTAAAGTAACCGATTTTCGATAGCGAAATACCGCATCCGCACCACAATAATACGATGGCAGTTTACAAAGAAATCTACCTAGCCATGAAACAAGAGACAAACGATAATAAATTTTTGTTGTCAGATTTGTATGACGTTTTTGAGTTCATACAGTAAGTTGCATTAAAATCGTATTATTTATTACAGTTTAGCGTAGAATTTTGGGTTAAAAATGAGTGAAACTAAATTGGAGCATCGTAATGAGATTCTTAACAAAAAAATCTGGTGTGGCCAACACAATACCTCCCGCCATTTACAGTCACAAAATGGTTAAGTTAATCCTTATTTTTGGATTAGCGAATTTTACTCTAATTTTGACAGTTGATTTCGTAAAATATAGTCTAATCTAATCCTAGTAACTACCTTTTTTTTAACTCCTCAACAGGATTAAATCCCAATTACAGAGTGGGTTCACATTCACACACATCCATGCCTTAGTGGGATTCGCACCCAGTGCCCCGGGGTCACTCATGACATGAGGCGTTGCTCTAACCATTGGGCCACCGGAGCTATAATAAAATGAAGATTAAATTTTAAATACCGGGATAGAATAGAATTCACTAATCCAAAAATGAGGATTAGCTTAAATATTTTTGTGAATCGTTAATTTTTATTAATCTAAATACATACCTACATATTTACTTATGCTGGAATCTGTATTGAATTCCTTTTCTATTGTTCTATTTACTTTCTTCTTTTTGAAACGTTATTAACATTATTTTGAAATAATGAGTTCTTTGATAGTGACATTTATCTGTCAGGTACATACATTTGAATAACTGCATTTTGTTTATTTAAAGCGTAGGCTCTGGGATTTAAATTATAGATAATTTTATAAATTTATCCATTAAAAATATATAGAAAAAGTATTAATGCAAATCTATAGAAAAATTAATAATAACATTAATCTCGTAAAAATAACATTTAAAGGTATTTTTCGAAGAAAAACTATTTTGAGCTTCTAGTAAAGTACCATTTCCGGTTATTCGATTTTCACCAAATTCGGATAGGCTCTTTCCATTACAGAAAAAGTTCGAAATACAAGGTTTCAAAATTTTCTGATTGATAGTATTTGAGTTAGAGTGGAGGTTCCACACATACATACACACACACATACACACAGGCATCATCGTGAAAATGTTAAAATTGGATTCTAGGGAACTTAAAACGTGGTCATTTAGTAAAATCTCGATATGCGATTTTTAGCACGATCCTTATACCTCCCTTACCAAGGGTAGCGGGAAGTAAAAAGGCTATGGTCCTAAAATTATTCATGAGCGAATGGTGACCGTGTATGGGCAAGATGCCCCAAGTGTTCAAATCCGCACTTTAGCTGCGGTTATAAAAGCACTGCGGAGTGTCTCCAAAAGCTTGAATTCACTAAAAATCATTGTATTTTGTCATATCATACCCTAAACAACCAAGTTCCATCGAAACTACATACAGAATAAGTGTCCAAAGGCTACATACAAATCGTTCACTTCAGACCGTGAAACGTTCAAATCAGATGTAAAAATTGTTTCTCAAAACGTCTCTAAATAACTTGAAAAGGTGTTATCTAAGCGAAATAAATGTTTTTAGTGTTTTGCAATAACTTACATAGGTCAAATCGGCACTTTAGCTGCGTTGGCAAAAGCACTACGGAGTGCCTCCAAAAGCTTGAATTCACTAAATATGTTGGTTTCGATGGGGAAGGGGTTCGATACAGGATGATCCGAAATTTTCTGTAAACTATTGATTGAAATTATATTTTTATTGTTTTTCGAAATACTCTCCTTTTAACTCAACACATTTATGCATTCGATAAAATCAATAATTAAAGCAAGAAATCCATTCTTCTTGAGACACTTGAGAGACCATGTTTTCGAACAACCGCTTCATTTGCACTTGTATATCGGAAACCACACATTTCCTTTAATTTAGGAAATAGGAAGAAATCATAAGGTTCAAGGTCAGGACTTTATGGTGGGTGCTCCAGTAATTCCACCTTTGATGCTTTTAAATAGGCTTTACTTTGCGCAGCAGTATGTGAGGATGCATTGTCCTGATACAATACTAGTATACTTCGAGGCCTATTTTCACTTTTTCAAACACCCGTGGCAAACAAATTGTTATGTACCAATTAAAAGTTACTGTTTTAGTATCTTTTAATACAATATTGACAGTAGGACCGGATTTTGAGAAAAAGGAGGCAATCATTTTTGTACCTTCGAACTCATTTTACTTTGACAGGATTGGGGTCTGTTGGAAAGACCCATTGAGCTGATTGTCGTTTTGTTTCAGGTTTAAATGCATACATCCATGATTCATCACCTGTTATAATATCATACACTGCTTTAGATTTACCTTCGTTGTACTTTTTTAATGTTTTAATGCACCATTCCACACGATGTTGCTTTTGACCTTAAATTATGAGGTATCCAACGGTAACAAACTTTCCTGCCTTTTACATGATCGAGCAAAATTTTATTTAAAAAAAATCGATTTATAACCTTTTGTGCCGGCAGTACCAAATTGTTATATTTAGTTTTAGTTATCCAAATCTCCACAATGTTCGATGATAGGTATTTGGAATGATTTATTGTTCATTATTTAACATAAATGATTATAGATACTCTAGAGATACTTAATTAGAATGAGCTGTCATCGAATTATTGCATACATACTAAATCATTCTTCATTACATATGATTAACAATAATTTACACAATTGCAAAATTGAATTTCATACTTTGTTCTAGAAATTCAACAATTTTTTATTAAATGTAGGTTTATGCAAGGCGTTACTCATACATGCAGATGTGAAGTAATTTAAAATTTAATGCGTGGTAGAAACAAAATAATGATCGTTCTTTCAAAAGCCAGACGTCGTTCTGAATTCCTGTTCTCTTACTGTCTGAGTTCAGTCATTTCTTTATATGATTGATACTTTCTTATTTTTATTTTCATTCGATTTAATCGTAAAGATGTGAGGTATTATGGTATAAAAAGGTGCATAATATGCCAGATGCCTGCAGAATTTAATGGTTTACTGCGTTTATAGTATGGTCTTTTAGTACGTTAAAACAAGTATAAGAATGAGCCTGTTTTCATAAAAGTATTTTAAATGAAAGTTTATGCAATACTTTTCTTATTAATAATTATTTTTTTAATAATTTGTTGTTATTTTTGTAAATAATTAAATTAAAAGTTTTGCGCCAAAAATAGTCATGGAATACAACCTCCCACTCCTGTGTCGTAAAAGCACATACATTACGTCATTCACAACCAATAGAAAAAGAGTTTTTCCATCACCTGCATTTATTTTTGTTATTTAGATAAATAAACGTAGACGATAGTTTGTCACATGTTAATAACAAACTTATAATTTGACATTTGACGCTGATATTTTCCATTATAAATGAGTAATAATGGCTAATACAGAATACACTCAAGCTAAGTCGGACAGTTTACCGAAAATCGAAAGCTGGATAATGGCTGAATTTATATCAGAAAACGATTGTTTTACTGCTGCCGAAATAAGACGTGTTAAAGAGGTAAAATTAAATGTAAAAACCCAATTATCAGCTCTTCGACCTATTGCTTCCAGCCACAATTTTTTTTCTGCGTATCTTTTGGCATATTTATAAATTCAATAGTAGATTTGCTCCTAGCAGCAATTTTGCAAGAAAGCACAATACGAATTTGACAGTTGTTTGACAACTTTGACAATATACTTATCATAATGCTTGTAACAAAATACAAAGAATTGACACTATAAAGGGACCAATTGGAGCCGGTGAAGATGTATGTGTTGTGACGTCACATTCTGTTTCAGATCATGTGACTTTTTCAAAATATCCAAATTTCAAAAATTAATTTTAAGATATCTAATGAATATTTGGTGATATTTTCAAATTTGAGGCTATTTAAATAATATCTTTTTAAATTTAATATTTAGAAGGCATATAAAAATTCTTGCAACAGCCCTATTAAATCTAGTTCTTATAAAAGTAACAACACTTTTTTAGATAGATTTTGAGACTTGCTTAGTGTATACAGGGTGTGGTAGAATAATATCCGTAGTTAAGAGTAGATTAGATTAGATTTATTCTTGCCAAATTGGTTCAGAATCTACATTTTATATATATATATATATATATATATATATATATATATATATATATATATATATATATATATATATATATATATATATACAGGGTGGTGGCGGTTAGGGATGAACATAGGGATTCAACATGGGATTTTAGTTTTTTGCAATTTCCTGCTCTCCTGTTCGTTTTACGGCAAAAACTGTAGAGTACAAAATTGTTCAGAATTAAAAATTGCATACAAAAATGTGTTTACATTTGTTATTATGTTTTTGGTTTCTTCACAATTTTAAAAAGAAATTTCAAAGTTTCTGTTAATTTGTAGCAATAGCCATGACTTATAACTCAAATGTTTAAACATAATAATGTCATTCAATTTTTGTCAAATTTTCGAAATTTTCTCTAATAAAAAGTTAATTTAATAATGAATGTTTATTCGAATAAGGAAGGAATTTTCATTATAAAAAATTATTATGGTGGAAATAGTTTTAGAAGAATACGTGATTAGTTTTCCATAAAGTACGAAAATACACCAATTCCTATTATAGCAACAATTTCGAAACTTGTTAAAAACGTTGAGAACACAGCTAGTGTAGCTGTGAACGAAGGTAATGAAGGAAATAATAATAATAATAGAAGACGTTATAACGAAGTGAGTGAAGAAATGGTATTGGCTATGATAAATCAAAATTCTACGTAGTTGATACATTTGGAATTGGTTTATTATTAAATGGTATACCTAATAAAAAATGCGTATTAAAATTAAAAGTTGTTTGTTTTTATTTAATTTTTAAGTTAGATTAACGCATGGTTGTCGTTTATAAATAATTTTTGACAACCAGAAAAAAATAAATTCCATGGCTATTGCTACAAAATAACAGAAATTTTTAAATTTGTGAAGAAACCAAAAACATAATAAATGTAAATACATTTTTGTATGCAATTTTTAGTTCTGAACAATTTTGTACTCTACAGTTTTTGCCGTATAATGAACAGGAGAGCAGGAAATTGCAAAAAACTAAAATCCCATGTTAAATCCCTATGTTCACCCTTAACCGCCACCATCCTGTATATATATATATATATATATATATATATACTTGACAATCGTAATATATATATATATATACACACAGTCTGTCCCAATTAGGGCTGCCACCATTGGGATTTTGAGAACTATAAGAGATACAGTGTTGATTAAATGAAACTTTTTCTGCATCTATAGGGGGCCATCTCAAATGTGTTTATAAATAATAAATATATCATCACATATTACCCATTGCTGGGTGTGCCAATCTGCTTTGTACACAAATATCAGTAATGATGAAATATTTGCAGCGTGCGGGCGCTTACCAGGCTTGTCTTTCCAAAAAGGCAGTGGCGTCGATAGACCATTTCTGAGGGGGCTTGCGCCCTCCCTGTTTAATTTTGCGCCCCCTTTCCGTGTTTTTATTTAAATAAATTAGTAAAAATCAATCCGATTTTTTACTGTTTTATTATACATTTATTTTTCTGCAATAAGCAGCGAGACGATTATGTATCTACGACTTTAGCCGAAGAGGAAAGGTTACCGCTGCTCTAAAATATGAAGCGAAAATTCAAATAAATTATTCCTGCGTATTAGAACTACTGACTATGTTTACACGTATACCAAAAAAGTACTTTGACTTGACTTTGACTTTCAAAAGGCGACTTTTGCCGTTGTGTAAACACCCTCGCCTATTACTTTTCTTCCTAAAGTCAAGTCCAAAATAAAATAGACTTGACTCACATAAGTGACTTTTAAAAAGTCGTGTGAACCAACAAACGAAACATACTTTACTTTACTAACAGTGACATCTAGTTTCCATCCACAAATTCCTAGTAATTGGATATTTAATTACACAATTTTGTGTTTTATATACGAATTTAAAATTTTCTCGAATTTTAAAATATTTTATGCGATTATTTTTTAATCTATTTCGCATCTAATATTGTTGCTGCATAGTTATATTATTTAAAAATATCGCACTTAAATTTAGTAACTGCAGTTTACTATTCATTTTTCAATAAATAATTTATACTTAATTATGATTATATGATAATAGTTAAATAGGTAACTTACATCACACGTATTATAACCAAACTTTACTTTGCTGTCAAAGTCAAAGTTGAGTGAAGGACAAGTAACAAACGTAAAGTGAAATAGATTTGACCTTATGTGTAAACGCACCATTAAATTGACTTTTCATAAGTAGCCTTTTAAAAGTCAAGTCAAAGTAAATTTTTCTCATACGTATAAACGTAGTCATTAACGCATTAAAAAATAAAAATTATTGAAATCTATTAATACTGGATTTTTCTCGTTTTGCCATTAAAATCAAAGTCAAATACTGATAGATTTCAATAATTCTTTTTACCTTCCGTCACCTTTAGGTAAAGAAGGTATTGTCTTTGGCCAAAAAATTCGATGATGAGTTTTTAATCAATAAGCACGTTTTAGGGCCCCTAGAATACGAATTTACTATTTTTACGATGATGTCTGTATGTGTGTGTGTGTGTGTGTGTGTGTGTGTGTGTGTGTGTGTGTGTGTGTGTGTGTGTGTGTGTGTGTGTGTGTGTGTGTGTGTGTGTGTGTGTGTGTGTGTGTGTGTGTGTGTGTGTGTGTGTGTGTGTGTGTGTGTGTGTGTGTGTGTGTGTGTGTGTGTGTGTGTGGATGTGTGTGTGGATGTGTGTGTGTGTGTGTGTAACAAAATTTTCGTCTGCGATAACTTTAATACTACAGTTTCAAAAATTATAATTTTTTCATATACTTCTTCGTTACATCCATATGAAGAGCTGATTAGATTTTGGTTACAATTGGTCAACCGGAAGTACCATCATTTGAAGATTTTAACAGTTTTTCTTGAAAAAACTATGTTAAATGTCATTTTTTCACATTTAATGTTATTATAAATATTAAAGAATATTTTATTCTCTGTACGATTTGACTGCATTTTATACTTAATATTAAATGGATATAGAGTTAAAAAATTGTAAAGAAATTAAATTTCATAAAGTAGCTATAGCTATGAAAACAGCTACTATATTAAGAAAATTCTGATTGAAAGATGTCAGTGTCAAGTGAAATTGACATATAGTGTGTTTGTCTTATAATTTTATTGGAAATATAGGATCTCTTGCTTTCTGTATGAAATTTGTATAAAATACATACAACTGCTTTAAGGTAATGTACAAGAAATAATAATAATAAATCTTTTATTTCTGCAGATACATTACACTGTACATAGAAAACGTCACAAAATAATAATTCAAGACATAAATTTTCTGTATGAAATTTGTATAAAATACATGCAGCTGCCGGAAGGTAATGTACAAGAAATAGAATATTTAATTTAGCAAGGAACTTTCCGTATGAAATTTGTACAAAATACATAGAACTGACGGAAGGTAATGTGCTGGCCACATCAGATTTTTTTAATTCAGGTTAATATCGGAAGTATGCGTGTCGTATGTTGAGTTTTTTAAAATGTTAATAGTTCTAGTATAGAAACAATTAACTGAATTTTCGCTTCATATTTTAGAACAGGGGTAACCTTTCCTCTTAAGAAAGGTACTATAAGAAATCAAAATGATGCACCATTCAGGCTTTAAACGAGACAAAATTATTTAATGCTATCCCATTGCAAGGACATAATGAAACAAAAAATTCAACAAATAAGGCCAATTTTATAGACTCTACTTATTAAAGAAATTGATCCTTTTGTCCAGAATTACAATGTTACCTCAAAATGCACATTATTGTTCACTACGTCACAAAATCAGGTTATAGAGAGTAGTGCAAAATGTATAATACGCAAAATAACTCCGGAAATTAATAATTTTGATTATTTTGCAATAATAGTAGATGATCGTCGGGACATCACTGCAGAAGAACAAATAAGTATTTGTTTTCGCTTCATTACATCTGAAAATCTTCCAAAAGAAATATTTTTATGTTTTAAACACGAAATAATTTAAATGTAGAATCAGACTGTCAAAAATTATTTCGTTCTAAAGGTGCGCCCTGTTGCGCCCTCCCTGTTAAAAATAACTAGTGACGCCCCTGCTCATAGGGCACTAGATAATGATGAAAAACTGAATGTGGTCGATTATTTCATTTTGAAATTACTTCAAAACTATCAGTAATCGAGACAAATGTTTCAAATATAAAAGATCAATAGCGAATCGATTTTCGGATCAACTGCACCACTATCAAGCTGAGTCAAAGCAATCTTCTTACTTATCTTATTTATATTTATAAACCTGTAAGGAGTACCATGTAGACGTAGTATTATTGCAAGTACTGTAATAAAAAGGCTATATTGTTCACACACAAATTAAGCGAATATCGCGAAATTACATACAATGCAATTGTAAATGTAATTGTAATGAATGAAAATCTTGAAATTACGATGAAGAATAGCCTTCATTATCGTGCAGAACCTTCCGGCGTATTACTATGCATTCACAACACTCAATTGATGAATATAATGACTTTTATTATTTTTATTTCGAAATTATATTAACTGTCAACTTTCAACATAGGACATGCTACACAAACTACCCTTATTTTTTAACTAAGAATTCATAATAAAATTGGGTGTTCTATTTAAAAAAATCTGATGTGGCCAGTACATTACCTTCTGTCAGTTATATGAGGCATTTACGAAAATTCTACGGATGAACTGTTACCGGTAAACAGCTGTTTATCAGGTTATAGCTACCGGAATCGATATTTTAAGAACGCAAGTGGTAAACAAGGTAGATTCATAACCTATGAAAAAATCTGATGTGGCCAGCACATTACCTTCCGTCAGTTCTATGTATTTTGTACAAATTTCATACAGCAAGTTCCTTGCTAAATTAAATATTCTATTTCTTGTACATTACCTTCCGGCGGTTGCATGTATTTTATGCAAATTTCATACAGAAAATTATTATTTTGTGACCTTTTCTATATACAGTGTAATGTATCTGCAGAAATAAAAGATTTATTATTGTTATTATTATTTCTTGTACATTACCTTAAAACAGTTGTACGTATTTTATACAAATTACATACAGAAAGCAAAAGATCCTATATTTCCCGTAAAATTATAAGACAAACACACTATCTCAATTTCACTTGACACTGACATCTTTCAATCAGAATTTTCTTAATATAGTAGCTGTTTCCATAGCTATGGCTACTTTATGAAATTTAACTTCTTTATAATTTTTTAACTCTATATCCATTTAATATTAAGTATAAAATGCAGTCAAATCGTATAGAGAATAAAATATTCTTTAATATTTATAATAACATCAAATGTGAAAAAATTATATTTAACATAGTTTTTTCAAGAAAAACTGTTAAAATCTTCAAATAATGGTACTTGCGGTTGACCAATTGTAACCAAAATCTAATCAGCTCTTCATATGGATGTAATGAAGAAGTATACGAAAAAATTATAATTTTTGTAACTGTAGTATTAGAGTTATCGCAGACGAAAATTTTGTTACACACACACACACACACACACACATCCACACACACACACATCCACACACACACACATACAGACATCATCGTAAAAATAGTAAATTCGTATTCTAGGGACTCTAAAACGTGCTTATTGATTAAAAACTCATCATCGAATTTTTTGACCAAAGACAATACCTTCCTTACCTAAAGGTGACGGAAGGTAAAAATTAGAAAATTTGAAACAGGTTAGAAATTTGATATAGTTAACAAACTTTTAACGCGCGCGCTTCGCTTTGCATCACTACCTTTGTTTTGAGATTAGATTCTTCATGAATCCTGTAGATGGATCTGGTAGATATTGTACAATTTTCGAACACGGTAAGTATTTACCACTCGTGTTCACGAACACAGTCAGTAGATGCGGTATCTACCGGTAGAATTTTCGTAAATGCCTATGTATTTTCTATAAAATCCATACAGAAAGTTCCTTGCAAAAGATTCTATATTTCTTATATGTACATTACCTTTCGACAGTTGTATGTATTTTATACAAATTCCATACAGAAAGTTTCGAGCAAAAATATCCCATATTTCGAGTAAAATTATAACACAAATATACTGCGAATATGTCAATTGACACTAAAACGTTAAAATATTTCTTATTAACGGATTCCGCTAAATATTCTATTCACAATATGACATTTCAACGCATCCGTTAAAATTAATATAATAAACGGAATACTTTGTTGTAATAAATGTCAAAATTGTCAGTTTCATAACCTTTTGATATTATTGTATATTATTGTAAATTTGGAAAAAAAATGGGCATAAAATAAAAAAATCTATAAAATCATAATTCGTTACTTATTAAGCGCAGCTAAAGTAATAATAAAGAAGGTCCCCAACGCCCAACATTTATCTTGAAATTATAGACACCACCAAGTTAATCTACAGTGTCGAGAAAATGAACATATGCGGGACCACAATTAAATATAGGCGCATGCACTATAAAAACTACACAAATTATAAAACACACATTATGAACTTGATATTTAATTCTTCGCAAATATTAATGAAATTTTCTTCATTAGATTCATTCATCTAATCAGTATTCTTCGAATATAATCAAAATATCCATTGTTGTAATCAAAATATTCTTTGTTGCAATAAAAATATCCTTTGTTGTAATCAATAATTAAAAATAAAGGCACCAATAGAACATTTGTGTCTTGGGCCTTTGAAGATTAAATGCAATCCTGAAAATACTCGAATATTTTTAAAACATTAGGTAAAGTACAAGATTTGCATTATAGAGTACGTTTCATTAGAGAAAGCATTTTTAATTTTTTTGAGAACGAGAAATTTGTATTGTTCACATCTTTCATCGAACCAAATTTTTATAGGTTATGTACGAGTATAATTTTGTTATAAAAATTATTTATTGTACTTTCCTTTCAATTATATTTTATGAATCCAAGGGTCGGAGCAAACAGTAAAGGATGATAACGCCATTCCCTGCTTACACTTTAGAAATTTCTAAATATTTATGTATTAAATGTCATCCGTTTACAATTAACGGCTATGAATCATTCTCCGTTTAAATTTTATTTATAAACGGATAACATAAACGGATCTCCGTTTATATTAATAACGGATAGTGTATTTAGAATAGCAAAATCTAGTTAACGGATATTTTAATTTTAACGGTCCGTTTATAAATAACGGAATGTCTTTAGAATACACCCGATAGAGTGATAAAAAAGTGGTCGTTATTAATTGAAAAATCAAGAAGTTGAATTACGCCGGAAGTGATTGATCAAGAGTAAAATTTTTTTATGGTTTCATATGTAAAATTTTCTGCTGAATTCAATGGTAAAATAAAAAAAATATAGCATTCCATTTAAAATGAGAAAGTTAGGGTCTATTTTCGGTGAAACTGGAAGTGCCTACTATTGTGTGAAAAATATTTTAGCTGAAACGGGCATGTCGGAAAACCCCTAGATATCAAATTTCGTAAAATAATATTCAGCGAAATCTGGTCCTGGGACTGTATAGTTAATATTATAAAGAAACATCGTACTTGTATGAATTAATATGTAATAAAATTGAATAATTTAACAAATAAATCAAAACTTATTTTTTATTTATTTGAAAATAGTTGCAAACAATTTCTTTCTTAAATTGATATCTTTTTACCGTTGCCGCTGTTATTTATGCGCCGTAGAAGTACAATGAATAAATTTGCATTTATTTCATTGTAATTTCGTATATTCCTACCGCCTGCAGAAGTTGCAGATATAGGAATAATATCAGTTGTTCTGGTTTCCATTCCAATCTGATTCATATTTAATTGAATTGAGCTTTGACGGGTTTCATTATTTATCATTGAAGCAGGAGATTGTACCTACTTGTATTGCTGTATTGTTATTGTTTCTATTGTAATGTACGCCTCTGTCATTAAATAGAGTACCAGTACGCCTTTCAGATAGACAAGGTGTGGCACATTCATACACAAAGAAGTTTCATTAATAAATAATTATATTAGCATGTTTTCTACATATCTATACATATTATTGCGAATGGTATGGTAGTTCTGTTTATAAAAAGATTTCTGTGGATAGCTCATTTTAGATTTGGAATATTTATTATTAATTAATTCATTGGGGCTTTAAGCGCAAGTCACTTTAGTCACTGCGACCGGTTAAATCTATTGTAACAAGGCCCTAACTTAGTTTTCTGTAAACAAATCCAGAGTTCTCATGAAGCCAGTTACTGCTCCAAGAGTAATATGCCGTGAGGTACCGTTTACCTACGGTTGTCTCCTTATGGCAACAACTTGACATTCGCATATAATGTGTTCCGAAGTTTCTTCGTTCTTATTACAGAGTCTGATGTTGCCAACACTGTACCTCCCACCATTTACTTTTATTAATTTAAATACATACCATCACATTTAAATGCTGGAAATTTTATTGAATTCCTTTTCATATAAATATTGTTCTATTTACTTTTTACCTCCCGCTACCCTTGCTAAGGGAGGTATAGGAATCGTGCTAAAAATCGCATGTCGATATTTGGTAAGGTCTCTAGAATTCAATTTTAACATTTTCACGATGATGTCTGTTTGTATCACTCTAACTCAAATACTATCATTCAGAAAATTTTGAAACCTTGTATATCGACCTTTTTCTAATATTCAAAGAGTCCATTAAATTTTGGTGTAAATCGGATAACAGGAAATGACACTTTACTAGAAACTCAAAATAGTTTTTCTTCTAAAAATACCTTTAAATGTTATTTTTTCAAGATTATTAAATTTTCTACAGATCTGCATTAATACTTTTTCTACATATATTATGGATAAAGTTATAAAAATATCTAGAATTTAAATCCCGCAGCTTACGCTTTAAACAAACAAAACTCTTGGATCTGCATTAATACTTTTTCTATATGTTTTATGGATAAATTTATAAAATTATCTATAATTTAAATTCCAGAGCCTACGGTTTAAACAAATAAAACGCAGTTATTCAAATGTATTATGTAACTGACAGATAAATGTCACTGTCAAAGAACTAATCATTTCAAATTAGTAATAGTAACGTTTTAAAAAGAAAAAAGTAAATAGAACAATAGGAAAGGAATTCTGTACAGTTTCCAGCATATGTAAATATGTAGGTATGTATTTAGATTAATAAAAATTAACGGTTCGCAAAAAAAAATAAGCTCTTCTTCTTAATTCTCATTTTTGAATTAGTGAAATCTATTCTCAGTATTTAAAATTTAATCTTCATTTTATTATCAAAAAATGTAGTTACATGGATTAGATTAGACTATATTTTAAGAAATAAACTGCCAAAATTTGATTAAAATTCCAAAAATAAGAATTATATTAATCTTTTTTGTGACTCGGGCGGTAAATGGCGGGAGGTATTGTGTTGGCCACACCAGGTTTTTCTTTTTAAAACGTTACTATTGATAATTTCAAATGATTAGTTCTTTGACAGTGACATACATCTGACAGTTACATACATTTGAGCTATTAACTGTGTAACCCAGGAGTTGTGTTTGTTTAAAGTGTAGGCTCCGGAATTTAAATTATAGATAATTTTATAAATTTATCCATAAAATATATAGAAAAGTATTAATGAAAACCTCTATAAAATTTAATAATCTTTAATTTTTATGATAACATAAATCGCGAAAAAATGACAATGATAGGTATTTTTCTACAGTCTATATACAAAGTAGCTATTTGCATTCTCTTTTGTCAACGCAAAATGTCACTTTGCCGCTTATGCGAGACAAAGTAGACAATACGCTCGCTGTCCAATATACTATGTTGAGAAATGTCACTTGTCTACATTCCTTATGGCACTGTAGTTACACATTTACCACCTTCACAAGTCAATCTGACACATAACTGCTGTGTCGGTATATTACATAGAATAATAAAGTAAAGTGCCATTTCCGATTATCCGATTTACATCTAATTAGGTTTAGATTTATGGTTTATACTTTAGATTTAAAGACTTTGGTCGCATATTATGTAATGATTCCATTAATACTTCAGAATTTAGGGTCTCAAATCCAAATCATAAAGCTAAACATTTGAAGGTCCAAACTTTAGGTTTATGATTTAGTTTGACGTCACAAACTTCACCAATGAGAACGGGTCTGAAATGATATAGATATATTCATCCATCTTTATTTAGTATCAACTTGGTGGATTCGGCTTTTTCAACAAATGCGAGAAGAACATGGAGACTGTCATAACTTAATTGCTGAAATATAACCAATAATGCCAAGCGAATGACAGTTTCACGGCACACAGGTGTCTTGTTAAGTACTGCTCTACCGATATTTTAATCTTGTTTTTGAAGCATTTGCACAGATGTCTGTACATATCAAAACTAATTTTCAGGTAATTCGAACTTACAATTATGAACGACTTACTTAAACCTAAACAAAAACCATAAACCTAATTTTCATTTGTGAATGCACTTTAAAGGGTTCTTTCTGTATTAGAACAAGATCAAAATACAAGGATTCAAAATTTTCCGAATAATAGTCATGCATACATTATCATGTAAATGTTAAAATCGGATTCTGGTTATTTACCAAAATCTCGATATGCGATTTTTAGCACGATCCTACAACTCCCTTACTAAGGGTAACGGGATGTAAAAATGTAATGAAGAAAAACGTTTAGAATGAAAAAGTGCATTGAGTACTAAGTTTGTTGTTCATTTATTTCGTATATACGAATTAGCAGCAAAAGAAAATACACGAATTAAGGCAATTATCAGAGTGCCATGAACAATGAGACAATAATTTATGTTTGATGATTCTAACATATCTGACAGGTTTGACATTTCTTTTGATTTTATTATTATTAGAATAATAGGAGTACAATATAGACGTAAAAGATTAATCACAAATTCTAATAATAATATTAATTAAATCAAATGAAATGTAAAATCTGTTAGATATCTCAGAAACACCAAACATAAATTATTGTTTTATTTTTTGAGGCACTCTGATAATTTCCTGAATCGAGTATCGGAAAGGGGGAGGAAATCTCACTTTGGTCTCATTTTATCTCACTTTATTTACGACAAAAAGAACGGTCAAATTAGTGAGGCGATTGAGGTGAGCTAAAACGAACTGAGATATGTAGAAAGAAAGCGACACTGTGGATTCAGAAAAATCGTATAAATTGAACGGGTTCAAAGAATTGAAAGGATAATATTCAATTCTACCCTGATTTAATTGCCTTTTAAATTATATTGTATAAAAACTGTTATTAAATCCTGCTGATGTATTTATAATTAAAAGCTTTTCACACATTTTTAAAAATAATTAACGCTGACAATCACTCCAAAAATAAACCAACAAAACCATCAACAAAAATGACTAATTATTACCGCCCATCGATTCTCATTATGTGAAGAGGATAAAATAAGATTAATTGCAATCTTTATTCTTTATAATGCACTGCAGGATCGTAAATTAATATGTGTGTAAGTGGCCTGGCTATCATTATGAGTATAAGGATTTAATGAAGGCATAAAGACGCTCGTAAAATCCTATATTCTCCTATCGTAAAATATATTGTTTATTAATGCTACACCGATGTCGGAGCCAGGATACTCGAAGGGATTATAGGTCTGTAATCCTTTTTGCAATATATTAAGGATCAGGAATTGCAGGATTATATTGGGATGGGTATTATGGTTTGTTTAGATGTTATGTATATGAGAATTAACCGTTTTACGATTTTGAAAAGCCATTAAAAAAGAAATCAACAAGCATCATACATTATTTGAAAATTCCCGCATTTTAGCTCCTGTGGAGGTTTAAAAAAGACCTTAATATTGTTTTTATTAAGAATTCTACATATTTTATCCGAGAATCCTTTAATGTAAGGGGTAGATGCAAATGTTTCGAACGAGGTATCCACGGTTTTTTTGGGTTTAAAAATTTTCAAAAAATCTCAGAAATACTCCCCCAAACTAAAGATAAACGCGAACACTTGTCATCCGGTGTTTATAGTATTCCTTGTTCTTGCGGCACAGTATACATAGGTGAAACAGGAAGAAATGTTCACACTAGATTGTCAGAATATAAACGCTGTCTGCGTAATGGTATGGTATTAACATCTGCGGTCGCAGAACACCAACACAACACAGGACATAACATCTTATTTGAAAATTCCCGCATTTTAGCTCCTGTCTCTGAGTTTTACAGACGTAAATACAGGGAAACTAGAAATATGGAAACATCCTAATAACATCAATCGGGATGATGGCTATTTCTTGAGCCACATGTGGAAACCAGTGATTCTCGGAACACGACGCGCCTAATCTACCATTACGAACTCGATTCCCATTGGTCCTCATTAGCTTTGCTCATCTACTGTATCTTTAGATTAGTATATAACTGTCTTCTCGGCTTTCCTTCGTCACTTGGTTTATTTGGCCTCTAGCGTGGTTTACACGTCGAGTAACCTTGTAAACTGAGTCTCCCCCTCTTATTGCTTAAACTCGGCCTCTAGCGTGGTTGACACGTCGGGTAACCTTGTTTAAGACAGTACTATCCCCCTTGCTCCTGAAGATGCCCCGTACGACTGCGGGCGAAACGTTGAGCTCTGACTCAAAATATGACAGTCCATTCCCGGAAAACGAATATTTCTCATGATTCAGACTGTGGAAGCCTCCTCAATTATTTCATCATACGAGGGTTGCGCTGAAAATTGTTAGTTATTAAAAGACCGTTGCATTTTAAACAAAAAATCTTTATTGTTTTCACAATATTCTCCATTCAGACTACTTTTTAAAACATTCGGAAAATTCATTTTCTGAAAGGTTCTCAAAAATACTGTGAAATTCTGTAACTGCTGCATCTGCGCTGGAAAATCTTTTACCTCCCATCATTTTTTTAACATTTGGAAAATAAAATCGCACTGCGCCAGATCTGGGCTATACAGAAGACGAGTTACCAATTGAATTCCCGAATTATTTAAAAAATACAATGTTCTGGCAGCAGTGTGGGAGGATGCGTTGTCATGATGAACTAAGATGTTACGCAAACCGGTCCTTTGGCGAACTGTTTGTAATTTTTCAAACATCTGCGGTAAAGCCACTTCGTAGTACCATTCAGAATTAACAGTTCTGCGATCTTCAAGTGAAATAACAGCAACAGGATCACTTCGGCGGAAAAAAACAGCAATCATTTTCTTATTGACACTTTTGCCACGAATTACTTTTGTGGGCATGTCTTCATCTTGGAATACCCTAACACTAGACTGCTGTTTAGTTTCAGGGTCGAAACTGTACACCCAAGATTCGTCACCTGCAATGTATGCCACTTGCTTGGAAGCTCCTCCGTCAAATCCAATCCAATCTTCACTTCTTCCTGAATCTCTCAATAAGTAATATTTCGATTGGACTGAATCAAGCTTGCCACACGACCAACATTTTTTGAACAGGCAGTATGTGCAGGTCTTCCAGGTCTTGTTTCGTCTTCTAGCAGCTCTCGCCCTCGTCGAAATTCGCGGAACCAATGACTAACAGCGGATAATGAAGGGGTAGCATCGCCGAAAGCTGCTATAAAATTTTCATGGCTTTGCTGGTATCCTAACTGTCTTTTATAATCATAGAAAATCATAGCTCTAAAGGCAGTTGGCGGGATATTCATTTTAACTGAATTAAAAATGCAAAACTACTTAACTTACAAAATTAACTACGTTTCACAAGGAAATCGGAACGTTTGACAATTGTGGGTAACGAATGTCAACTAATGCGACATTCAATTTTTGCAATTGTTTCTAGCCAACTGAGCTTCCATGGCCTGCTACTAGCTATTAACAGAGCATTTCTTGTATTGAAGAGACATTCCGGGTCTTGGTCATTCGAAAGAGTTCATTTCACTCTCGTCGGATAACGCCAAAGAGCTATTAGTTCTCAGCATGTAAATCCTTGAGTTTAAGTTACCATCTCCTTCATAACCACATCAAAGTCCAAAGTTTCAATCGATCTCTTTAATGTGGATGTACTTTGAGCCCTATTTTGTTGTCAAGTGGCTACGGTTACAACTTCATGATTTCTAGTTTCAAATTAGCCTAAAACTTGTTGATTTATAAGAAGAATTTTACCTCCCGCTACCCTTGGTAAGGGAGGTATAGGGATCGTGCTAAAAATCGCATATCGAGATTTTGGTAAATGACCACGTTTTAAGATCCCTAAAATTTGTGTGTGTGGATCCTTTACTCTAACTCAAATACTATCATTCAGAAAATTTTGAAATCTTGTATTTCGAACTTTTTCTGTATTGGAAAGAGCCCATTAGATTGTGGTGAAAATCGGATAACCGGAAATGACACTTTACTAGAAGCTCAAAATAGTTTTTCTTCGAAAAATACCTTTAAATTATAAAAATTAAAGATTATTAAATTTTCAATAGATTTGCATTAATACTTTTTCTATATATTTTATGGATAAATTTATAAAATTATCTATAATTTAAATCCCAGAGCCTACGCTATAAACATACAAAACGCAGTTATTCAAATGTATGTAACCGACAGATAAATGTCACTATCAAAGAACTAATCATTTCAAATTAATATTACTAACGTTTTAAAAAGAAAAAAGTAAATAGAACAATAGAAAAGGAATTCAATACAGTTTCCAGCATAAGTAAATATGTAGGTATGTATTTAGATTAATAAAAATTAACGATTCACAAAAATGTTTAAGCTAATCCTCATTTTTGGATTAGTGAATTCTATTCTATCCCGGTATTTAAAATTTAATCTTCATTTTATTATAGTTCTGGTGGCTCAATGCTTAGAGCAACGCCTCATGTCATGAGTGCCCTCGGGGCTCTGGGTCTGAATCCCACTAAGGCATGGATGTGTGTGAATGTGAACCCGCTCTGTAATTGGGATTTAATCTTATTGAGGGGTTTAAAAAAAAAGTTGTTACTTGGATTAGATTAGAGTATATTTTAAGAAATAAACTGTCAAAATTAGAGTAAAATTCGCTAATCTATGCTCTGTTCCATTTAAGCCATTCAGTAGATGGCACTGGCAACAGCGCAAATCTGAAGTAGCCGAAATTACATTGGGTAAACTTGTCTTTTGTCTCTAATTTCAGCCAATCAGAGAGGTCAAAACTATTCCCTATGCTCCGCAATACTGAATGGCTTAAATGGAACAAGGTATAAAAATAAGGATTAATTTAATATTTTTTGTGACTCGGGCTGTAAATGGCAGATTTTTATTATAAATTGTTGTGTATGGCAGCTCTGTCCATAGGCAGATTTCTGTCCATTATATATTTTAATGTTTGAGTAATACCAGACCATATTCATGCGAAATTAATTGTTAAAATCAGCGATTCCATTGTTGTAATCAACTATATTCATTATTGTAATCAATATTTTATATAGAATAGGTGGTCTTATATTTTGGAAGGTTCAAGTTCAATAACAACCATCGTCAAACCTGTGAGGTGACGCCTGGTACGCTCTCTCAACGGATAATAACCTATGACGATATATTTATTTATTTTTACTTCCTGTACTCTAACCTAAACATACATAAAGTTGGTTATTTTCTTCAAGATTACTTATTGATATGTTTGCAAATATTTGCAGCACTCTCGGTACATAGGGATATACTCCACGCTTAGTCTCAAAGTAAAATAAAGAGCTATGTAAAGTTTAACTTTACATTCTGTATGTTTACCTTTCATAAATATAATATTTAGAAAGATACACCATACAACTTTGATACATTTTTATTATTTATACAAAAATCTCGTCAATGAAGTTCACATATTTACAAAGGATATACAGGCTGTCTCACAACTCGCGCCCCAGAGCGAATGAGGAAATACGAAACTGCACTCGGATGTGTAATTTCGAAGAAAAAAAAATCTAGTTTAACCATTGAGTCAACGGTGCTATAATAAAATTAAGATTTAATTTTAAATACTGTGATAGAATAGAATTCACTAATCCAAAAATGAGGATTAGCTTATACATTTTTGTGAATTGTGAATTTTTATTAATCTAAATACATACATTACTTATGTTGGAAACTGTATTGAATTTCTTTTCTATTGTTCTATTTATTTTTTTTCATTTTAAAACGTTACTAATATTATTTTCAAATGATTAGTTCTTTGATAGTGACATTTATCTGTCAGTTACATACATTTGAATAACTGCATTTTGTTTGTTTAAAGCGTAAGGCTCTGGGATTTAAATTATAGATAATTTTATAAATTTATCCATAAAATATATAGAAACAGTATTAATGCAAATCTTTAATTTTTATAATAATATTAATCTCGAAAAAATAACATTTAAAGGTATTTTTCGAAGAAAAACTATTTTGAGCTTCTAGTAAAGTGCCATTTCCGGTTATCCGATTTTCACCAAAATCTAATGGGCTCTTTCAATTACAGAAAAAGTTCGAAATACAAGGTTACAAAATTTTCTGAATGATAGTATTTGAGTTAAAGTGAAGGATCCACTCATACACACATACATCATCGTGAAAATGTTAAAATTGGTTTCTAGGGACCTTAAAACGTGCTCATTTACCAAAATCTCGATATGCGATATTGCTGGGTGTGCCAATTTGCTTTGTACACAGATATCGGTAATGATGAAATATTTGCACCGTGCAAGCGCTTACCAGGCGTCACCTCACAGGCATTCATTGCTAGCGTGGAGAGTGCACCACAGGGTTCAATTTTGTGCCATTTAAAATTCAAAATATTTGGTGTCAATCGGGTCGAACCCGGTTCCCTAGATTCGCGACCTGACATTCAGGCACGTGGCCACGAGACCCCATAAAAAAGACCAGTTTAAATTATTATTTTCTTGAATTTTTGAATTGAAATAAATATAAAATTTTAACAGCATCAACAATTCGGAATATTGCAAAAAGAATGCGTAGAATAAACCTATTGCAAAAATTGATTACTATAAAGAAAATATTTAATTACAACAATTATGTGATAAACACCAAAAAATGATGTGACCAGCACATTACATTTCCGTCAGTTCTATGTATTTTGTACAAATTCCATACAGAAAGTTTTTTTGCAAATGATTCCATATTTCCAGTACATTACCTTCAGTCAGTTCTATGTATTTTGTACAGAAAGTTTCTTGTAAGATTCTATATATTACCAGTAAAATTATAACTCAAACATATTATGTAAATTGCACTTTGCAATCAAAATTTTCTTAATGTAACAGATGTTTCCATTTTTATAGTATAGCTGGCTGCTTTGTGAAATTTAATTTCTTTATAATTTTTTAACTCTATATCCATTGAATATGAAGTATAAAATGTAATTAAAACGTATAGAGAATAAAATATTCTTAAATATTTATAATAATATTAAATGTGAAAAAGTAATATTTAACAGCATTTTTTTCAAGAAAAACTGTTAAAATCTTCAAATTGGGGTACTTCCAGTCGACCAATTATAACAAAAATCTGATCAGCTCTTCATATGTATCTAAAGAAAACGAATACGCAAAAATTATAATGCGAAAAAATCGTCACACACATATATAGATACATACATACATACAAATATCTATCCATACATACATACAAATATCCATCCATACATATATACAGACATCATCGTAAAAATAGTAAGATCGTATTCTAGGGACACTAAAACGTGCTTATTTATTAAAAACTAATCATCGAATTTTTTGACTAAAGACAATACCTTCCTTACCTAAAGGTAAAAAAGTAAAAAAACTACAAATATTTATTATTTAAAGTCCTTGTATTTGTGGAAGAATAAAAGCATGAATAAAGAACAAAACATGGTCGACGATCCGCCTAAATTGTGTCAGGGAGTCCGTGAATTATTGCCAGCAGAAAATGCAAATTAAAGGGATTATTCAGTGAATTTAAAACTATTAGAATCTAAAGAAGATATTTTAAAAATCAAGCTTGTTTATTCGCATTCTTTTCACTAATGGGTGGTCAGCTTTCATCACCATTCTTTCCCAGCGAACATTGTATATTGTATGCTTGCTTGTAACAATGTGACTGTTGATCAGGTTGTCAAGGCAACTCGAGTGACATCTAGTGACAGCGTAGACAAGCTACAGAACTGGGTAATTTACTCACAGATTGAAACATCAACTTGCGGACAACCTGTCCGTAGTTCGAATGCTTAATGGAGGATGTATATTTTGTACCTGGAGAAAATGTCCAAAGCTGACGACTTTTGTATGATATAAATTAGCTTCAGATGGGTCCAATTATTTTCACCCTATACCTTATATTCATAAAGAAATTATTATTAAGGATAAATAACACAAATAAATAACACAAAAAAATGAAATATGTGGAGGATTCAGTGCAGAACAAAATTTAGTTTTCAAAAAAAAAAATTGATGTGGACACCACACGACTTCCTTGTATGCAAGACCAATATGAAGATGAAGTATAACCCAATTATAAAATTGTACGTGTTTGACGTAATTTGACATTAACATCTATTTTTTTTTTGTTATTTTTTGTCCTAATTCATAGCAAGCTTCATTACAAAAACCAAAAAGTATATGTTTTAAATTTACATATCTCGCTTATATAAAGGGCTAATTTAATAATACTTGATGTGCTAGACGCAGAATTTAATTCTCTAAAACTCTTATTTGAAGCATTTATTTCTAAAATCAAAATGAAACCATTTTATTCAAGAAAAACTGTTAACAACTTCAGGTAATATATCACTTCCGGTTAGCCTGTTTTAACCAAAATCTGCTATGTTATTCCAATTGATATAAAAGTCTTATTTACCAAATTTGAAAAGTTTTGGATATTTTAATATAGTTCTTCATTAAAATCTACTATAGGCTTCAAATAAAGTACCATTTCTGGAAATTATGTAATGACCAAAAAGGGAGGTGCACAACTAGATGTTATAGAAGTCCTAAATACAAAATTTCAACTTTCTACGGCTTACAGTTTTTGAGTTATGCGAGATACATACTCACGTATTGACAGATAAATGTCACTGTCAAAGAACTAATCATTTCAATTTAATAATAGTAACGTTTTAAAAAGAAAAAAGTAAATAGAACAATAGGAAAGGAATTCAATATAGTTTCCAGTATAAGTAAATAGATAGAATTTAGATTTAGAAGTTTAAGTTATCCTCATTTTTTGCATTAGTGAATTCTATTCTATCCCGGTATTTAAAATTTAGTCTTCATTGTATTATCAAAAAAAGTAGTTACTTGGATTAGATTAGACTACATTTCAAGAAATAAACTGCCAAAATTAGAGTAATATTCGTTAATCCAAAAATAAGGATAATCATAAGCTTAATCTTTTTGTGACTCGGGCTATAAATGGCGGGAGGTATTGTGTTGGCCGCACCAGATTTTTTGCTAATAAATTATAGGATATATATATATATATTATTATTATTATTATTATTATTATTATTATTATTATTATTATTATTATTATTATTATTATACTGTACAAGTCTACATGATTTATAATTGGAAATGTATTTAAATTATTTAGTTAAATAAAAACTGTTTGAGAATTACACTACTGGACGGATAGCCACGCCTCCGCTATTTGAATTTATCTTCTTCCATTGGTAGTAGGCCCCTCCCCTAACTTGGTATTCGTTATATATTTATAGGCCGTCTTTGAGTCACCAATCAAAATAATATATATGGAATTTATATGAGTGATTAGCTGCTATAACAAAAACCCTCTTATTTCCGAAGTATTTCAATTATATCATTTTATTTCTTTATTAATATTCATTATTGAGTATATACTTTCAATATTTTTTTCTAATTTCTCTTAATTCAATTGCGCTGTAGTCCCCTATTAAACACGTCGCGGCTTGTTTGTTTACGTAGCCCGGCTGCTAGCGCGATTGCTTCATTGCTATAAATAGACACTCGCTCATTGCTGCGTCGACGGCGGGCGTTTCACGTTACAGTATGAAGGTTGGCGAGAGATAAAAATGGACTAATAGATCCTCAATTGAAGCATCAATAATTAAAGCCATAAAACTGCCAGTTAACGTGTCTAGTAATCTCTTTTTTCTTCGCAACATATTCCATATAAGCGTATCGTCTACGCTTGTTTTGTTTATACGCTGCATTAAATGCAAATACAGTCTTTGTAGCAGTGGCGTAACTAACGGGCCCGCAGGGCTCGCATTGCGGGCGGGCCCCCGGTTCTAGAGAGGCCCCAATTTACAGGATTTATAATTTTGTTACTACTGCGAAATTTTGAATTTAATCTTTTTTTTGTAGAAACATACAAATTTATTTAGTACTATATTTTTTTAAATGTCAATTTCCAAAAATAATATTGGCTAAGGGCTGTCCTTAAATTACGTAACGTTTCAAGGGGAGGGTGGGGATCAAGAGTAGCGTTAAGCAGTGTTACGAGGGAGTGGGGGAGGGTTAATGTGAGCGTTACGTAACGATAAAATATAAAAAATATTGCTAAACTTGCTTTAATAGTTTTGAAACATTCAAATTTCGCGGTGCTAATTCGTATATGCAGGCAGTCGTTTGTTTTCAATAACAGTCAACATAATATGTCGGGCACAGTTCAAATTCGGGCTAGTGGTCTTTCATTCGTACAATGCAATTCATATTAAAACATGAATTCAAGTAGTGTTGATAAGGAAAAACTTTTCAATAGTTTGTTAAAAGCATATGGAAATGCATATGCTTTTAATTTCTGTGCTGTTATTTTTTCATCTTTATGTACATTAATTTAATTAGTTTCTGTTTCAAATTTTAACTGAATATAAAGGAGGCCATATACTTCTATATACAGTAAAGAAATTTGGGTGACAAGCCGTAGGGTAAGAGTAGTACATTATTTTTCATCTTTATGTACACTAATTTAAATAGTTTCTGTTTCAAATTTTAACTGAATATTAAGGAGGCCATATACTTTTATATCCAGTAAAGAAATTGGGGTGACAAGCCGTAGGGCAAGAGTTGTACATTATTTTTCATCTTTATGTACATTAATTTAAATAGTTTCTGTTTCAAATTTTAATTGAATATTAAGGAGGCCATATACTTTTATATCCAGTAAAAACTGGGGGGGGGGGGGTCAAGTACTGCGTTACGTAATATATGGGTGTTCATGTTTGCGTTACGGGTGCGTTACAAAAGGGGGAGGGGGTATCAAAAATTTCCTAATTTTGCGTTAGGTAATTTAAGGACAGCCACTAAGGGGCTCCTTATTCGCTATGCTAAATCAAGCTCTTTATTTTCTTTCACATTTCAATATCTTAGCAAATATTTTCCTGCAACTGATCTAGAGTTTTCCTTTAAAATAACCCCATAAAAATAAGTCTGGGGCTGTCAAATCAGGACACCAGGCGGTCAATGTGTATTACCAAAACGTGGGATTAAATAATGATACGAGAATGTTTTTCGCAAAATTGCTACTATTTAAACTGTATGATACTGATCCATCTTGCTAATACCATATTTTGTCCAAGTTCTTTCATTTGGGATACTAAAAATGTATGAATAAATTCCCTGTAACTTTCACCAGTGGACTGTGCCACCAATTTCATTTAAAAAATCAAAAAATACGGGCCAATCACATTTTCATAGTAAATGTCACAGCATACAATGACTTTAGTAGGATGTAAAGTACCTAATCTTGGATTTTCAGGCTTCCCATATTGGTTATTTTGATTCTTAACATATCAACTCAGATGAAAGTGAGCCTAGTCACAATTTCCACAAATTCTTGTAGTATGTACTTCCTCTTGATAAACGCTACAATTAAAACGGGCCCCAAAAACTTTTTGCAAGCGGGCCCCCGAACTCTTAGTTACGCCACTGCTTTGTAGGGTCTACGAAGTGACTATTGGCTATACAGTGTAAAGTGTAGATCGTATAGTCTGGTGTCTGATGTGTCCAACGCCACAGACAAACATCCATGACTACAGACTGATTATAAACGCATGTTAGTCGCGTTTCTCTGCATGGATTTGCATTTTAATTCGTTTGTACGATGGATTACACGGCCCCACACCCTACAGGCAGTGAATGTCAAACAGTCAAGCAACAAGTTCCACAGGAATATCAATTCGGTGGTTAATACTCGAGGCAGGGGACGGGCAGAACATAAAGGAAGCAGCAAGAAGTTTGAGGACAGTAGAATAGCGAACGCAGAAGTAAAACATTAAGTTGATAAGGTGATCATGGAAGTATTTACGATATAAAAATTATAAAAAGGTTTATCATCTGTGAGCCCAGATATTTACTCGCAATGGTAAAACAAAGCAAAACTACATTGGCATATTATACAAATGGTATCCCAATGGAAAGTTTTTTTTTTTTTTGGCCTCCTAAAGTGTAAACATAACAATCACACATCGTTGGCGTCCATGGTAGTTGCGATTTTACACATGCCATGACTTTACCGCACCGAATAAAGTAATACACACCCATATTTTTAAGTTTTAATAGGCCACTAATAAAGAAATCTACTTTGTAATAATAAAGAGTGCCTACAAAAACACTAGCTACCGCAATTTTCGTACAATAATAGTAAATAAATAAATAAATAAATAAAACTGAATTTCTTTTAATTTAATCCGCCAGCGCCATCTTTTAGCATGTCTCAGTCGGCAATGTCAATATGTCAAAATTGTCAAATGATAAAATAAGTGGAATGATTGATGAGAATTATTTATTTTATTTCAAATGTTTGAAATTAATTTTAATGAAGAATGTCGCAAAGGGTAGGTAACATTAGAATCATTCATGTAGTCTGTAGGAACTAATCTACCTAACCTTAATTTCCTTCCAGCATAGCAGCATAGACAATAGACATCCCTAATAAATAAAATAATCAAAGTGCAAATTCTTGGTCTTGTCCCAACCCAACCTCTCAATAGGGTATTCTCTGAGGATTACTAATATTATAAATTTATTAAAAATATTGGTGTTCATAGGTAAACAACAGGGAAAAAATAAAAAATCATAATATAAATTGATTGTTAAAAAAGATATAAAGCATTTAAATTTTGCTGATGTACTAGATGACCTTCCAATGGGAGACGAGTTGAAATCCCTACTCCATGTTCGAATGTGATAAGACGCCGCATGAACCACTGATAGCACACCGCTGGTACTGTACAACTAGTACGTCACTATCACGTGACACAAGAAAATCATATTTTAAAAATTAATATCTCGCTTATTAAAAGGAATTTTTTACTCGGATTTTCACAGATACTCTTAGATATAACTGTTCTTTAAGAAAAATAAATAAAAAAATATGAGAGAATACCCTATTGTTGACTTTTTTTCGTCACATCACCGTATGAAAACTTGATATTATCTCTTGTAACGGGCATTTGATTTTTCAGGGAGTAATTCCGATGAAACATTTTTTGCTTGTTCACGTAACTCTGGCGGAGTAGATGTTATAGATTCGTCACTGTCTGACATTTTTCTCGTTGATAGATATGATTACAAATATAACAAGAAATACAATTTTTTGATTATTTTGACGTTTCGTTGGTTTTCAAAGCGCCTTGATGCTGAGCCTACAATAAATTGTTTTGATAGCAGCTCGCTTGATAACAACAATGGTTGAAGGTTAACAAGCAAAATTTATAGAAAATACATATTTTAGTAGATATCTCGGCCAAAAAATTTAATACATAATGTGTGCGATAGGTATTTGTACAACGCTCGGTTTTATTGCAGCACTCCGCTGCGCGTCGTGCTTCAATATAAAACCTCGCGTTGTAAAATAACACCTACCGCACGTATAATGTAAATAACTATTACCTCCCGCTACTCTTGGTAAGGGAGGTATAGGGATCGTGCTAAAAATAGCATATCGAGATTTTGGTACATGACCACGTTTTAAGGTCCCTAGAATCCAATTTTAACATTTTCACGATGATGTCTGTGTATGTGTGTGTAGATCCTTGACTCTAAAGGCCTGTGTCCACGATGTTAGAAATCGTTCTGAGTTCTCGATCACATTTCTTGATCAGAAACATTGAACTTCTATGACTATAGATGTCAGGTTGGTCGAATTTATAAAGTTTCAGCCATTTCTACCAATACTAAAAACTAATAAAAATAAAAAATAAAAATTATCCCGACAGAAAGTAAATTAAATTTTTACAACGAATATATTAATTTATTTATAAGTAATTATTTATAATCAATATCAAAAATGAGTAAAATTAAGTAATATTTTATAAACAATAAACGTCAAGATTTTAAATTGGTAACAATTAAATGAAATTAGCAACTTGTACGAAAAATTGGGACAGAACGCATTTTTCCTTTATAGTTTTCTATTCGATTTTTGCGTCCGAGTTGGTAGTGTCCACGATCCGAGATATCGAATTGCGAACTATGTTCGAGAACTCGGATCGATTTCTAGGATCATGGACACAGGCCTTAACTCAAATACTATTATTCAAAAAAATTGAAACCTTGTATTTATACGTTATTGTAATATGGAAAGAAACGATTAGATTTTGGTGTAAATCAGATAACCGGAAATGGAACTTTATTTAAAGCTCAAAATAGTTTTTCTTCGAAAAATAGCTTTAAATATTATTTTTTCGAGATTTATGTTATTATAAAAATTAAAACTTATCAAATTTTCTATAGGTTTGCATTAATACTTTTTCTATGTATTTTATGGATAAATTTATAAAATTATCTATAATTTAAATCCCGGAGCTTACGATTTAAACAAACAGTAAACAACAAACTCCTTGGTTACACAGTTCATTTCAAATTAATAATGGTAACGTTAAAAAAAAATAGTAAATAGAACCATAGTTATATGGAATGGAATGGGCCTTAAACAGTTTTCAGCATAAGTAAATATGTAAGTATGTATATCTGAATTAATAAAAATTAAATAGCGGGAGGTATTGTGTTGGCCACATCGGATTTTTGTCTTTGGTCAAAATATTCGATTATAAGTTTTTAATCAATAAGCACGTTTTAGGGTCTCTAGAATACGATTTTACTACGATGATGTCTATATATGTGTGTGTGTGTGTGTGTGTAACAAAAATTTCGTCTGCGATAACTCTAATACTACAATTTCAAAAATTATAATTCCTTTATATTCTTCTTCGTTACATGCATATAAAGGGCTGATTAGATTTTGGTAACAATTGGTCAACCGGAAGTACTGTCATTTTAACAGTTTTTCTTGAAAAAACTATATTAAATATCATTTTTTTCACATTTAACGTTATTATAAGTATTAAAGAATATTTTTATCTCTATACGATATGACTGCATTTTATACTTAATATTAAACGGATATAGAGTTAAAAAATTGTAAAGAAATTAAATTTCATAAAGTAGCCATAGCTCTGGAAACAGCTACTATATTAAGAAAGTTCTGATTGAAAGATGCCGGTGTCAAGTGAAATAATTGACATAGTGTGTTTGTCTGTTTGTCTTATAATTTTAGTGGAAATATAGGTTCTTTTGCTAGAAATTTTTTGTATGGAATTTGTATCAAATACATACAACTGTCTTCAGGTAATGTACAAGAAATAGAATCTTTTGCAAGGAACTATCTGTATGAAATTTGTACAAAATACATAGAACTGACAGAAGGTAATGTGCTGGCCAAGTGGCCACATCACATAACTTTGTACAAAGGCGCCTTTTACCCATGTAGCGGCAGTGCAGAATTGCATAGAAAACTAAACGACAGTTCACGTGACAGTTTTTTCGAGTTATTCACGATTTTATTTAAACCCGAGTCACACTGATGAAGATTCTGTCGACGAACCCTCTGCTCCACTTTTGAGTACCAGTGGTTGTTCACTCTATCTTCTCCGTACAAGCGTCATTTCAATTTTTATGTACAAAGTTGTTACTTTAATGGGATCCTACTTTACAGGAGTAATTATAGAAATAATTACTACTTAAAATGTTGTTAGCACTATTACAAATAAAAAACTCTTTTAATAACACCTCTACGGTAAAAATACAGACTCTATTTATGCACCAGTCAAGTGTTATCGTTTTTTTGCAATGTGATTGTTAATTATTTCTGTAAAAAATGTGACATTTTTTGATTAATTGAATGGACTTTTAAAAGCAAAATCGAAAAGATATCTACAAGTTTTATAATAGATAAAGATATATCAACTTCTGTAGAATTAATTCAAATGAGAATTTATGAGATTTATTTCAAAATCTGATAAATATATTTCCATTTATTAATGACATTTTCTGATTGGTTTAATTTTAAACAAATGATCACATATTTAGATGTTCACAATAAATCATATATCTAGTTTTGAGAAAATTTTAAGATATTTGTAACTTTTTTAAAACTCTTTTACTTTTTAAACTAATTATTACAACAATTAACAAAAAGTATAACAATATTTAACATTTAAATTATTGATAATGGACCATTATCTTCAATGGCCCTTAATTTTCTTCTGACTTGCCCCATCATCCTCTGGACAACATCTAGATCGATTTCTTGAATCTTTTGGTAAATGCGACGTTGTATTGTTCTTCATTTGCAACTTCCCATCCCTTGTACACTTTTCTGGTCAATATTGACCAAAATTCTTCTATTGGTCGAGTTTGAGGTACATTGGGAGGATTGTTCTATTTCTGAACAAAGTCTACGTTGTTTTCGTTATACCAGTCTCTAGTTATTCTGGCGTAATGGCATGAAACTAGATCAGGCCAAAACATTATATCATCATTGGCGTGATCTGTATTTAAAAATTGAAGCAATTTAGAGAGGCATCTTTGAATATAAAGTTATGCAGTTTAGACTTCTTCGAACACGACCAATGTACGGCTGCGAGATATATCCGGCTTCAGAAATGGCACACCATACTAAAATTTTATCCTCAAATTTAGACTTACCTTTGAACTTGACATTGTCTGGTGTGTTTTCCATGTCATTAGTATAAAAACCATCGTTTCTTTTAATCTCTGAATGGGACAGAGTAAAATATTTCTCGTCATCCATTACAATAAGTTTATTGAGAAAATGAATGCGCCTTAACGCCCGACAAGATCTAGGGATTCTTTCTAATTGGACCACGGTATATTTTGATGCCTTTCTCCTTTTTCAAAACACCACGTCATTTCGAGAAAGTATTTAAAAACAGTGGTCTTCGAAACATCGAATCTTCTGGCTACAGTTCGTTGTGACACTCCAACTTTGTCTTTAACGGCTGCAATTAATCTTTGTTCTCTCATGTGGCTCAAAATTTTTGGTCGACCAATTTTTGGCAAATTAACACAGGGTATACCTTCTTCACAATCTTTTATTGTCCGATAAATTGTTGCCACAGGGATATTGTGCTCGCGATAAACTGCAACAATATCACACTTAGGCATTCGCCCAACAAGATTGTAAATTCCTTTACGAATATCTAGCTTATAGCTATCCAACTATATATATAACGTTGATGTTTTAAAAATAAATAAATGTTGATAATAAACAAAACAATTAAACAACATCCTTAGCAACGCCAAAGCTTAAGCATTATTGTAATCAAAATTATTATAAATGAAAACTTATTTCACATATTGTAGTAAGACATAAAATCTTGTATACACCACGAGCGTTACTAGATGATAATGTCCATCGGACGACATCTATCCCTTGGGCCAAAGGGCCTTGTATTCCGCGAAATAATCCATCTAACGAGACTTGGAGCAAGTCAGAACTGAACTTCGTCGTATAGAAGAAAATTCACCACTAGCTCTATATTAAACATGAATGTTAATTTTTGTAGTAATAAGCAGATTCAATATACTTCCCTTAAACAACAGTATCGTCTAATCAAATCCGAAAACTTACGACATATGTTGATTGATTACAACAATGGAACCGTTGATTACAACAATAGATTTTGTTTTGAGATATGGCTGAGCTGCCATACACAACAATATTTCCTTCTTAGTTTCTTAGAAATGTATAAACCTTGTTGATCTTTTATTAATTAGTTTGTATTTCAATTAAATTTCCTTATCTTGGCAAAAAGCGTTGAATAGCGTTTGTATTTCTATAAATCAAGAGACAATTAATGCAACTGCGTTCAAGTTGGCTTTGCTACTGTGCTAGTGTTTTTGTAACAGTTGAAACCGGACGGATCTCTTCTTCCTTTTCCTGTCTTCTTATCTTTCTACTTATCGTTTGTTGTTAATTATTGCTTCTATTTAGATTTATATAAGAAGCAACTGATGTTATCAGACAATTCCATTTCGTTAAGAGAAATCTTAAATTTAATTCAGTAACGATTACAAAATATAAATATTACGATTATATTTGCTTCAACATGTAGATGTCGTTTGTTATTCATCTAAATTGTTTTTTATACTAGCGTATTATAACAACAACTTTTCGATCGTCATTTCCGTTGTTAAATGAAGTACTTTTAAGCACTAGTGCTTAAAAATGACAGTTTAATGCGTAAAAGTACTAAATACCTATTATAACTGTTTATTTATGATAAATATTTACAACGCAATTACTTAAATTACTAAATTGAACATTTGATGTCGTTCTTAATACTTCTTCTTGGTTAACTTCAATGTGGGTAGAAACTGAAGTAGATGTGCTGCTGGATTCTGATTCTTTGTCGACAATTTTTATTTTTTTAATTGCTGTTTCTTTTTCTCCCAAAATTCTTCGTGAAATTTCTTTCTTATTTTCCAAAGAATTTTCAACGTAGCCTTCAGCAACAGAATTTGAACGCCACCCTCCATGTCGCTTGAGCACTGTACTGTCTGTTCCCGAATCAGCCAAAAATGTTGCAGAACACCGCCGAAAGCAATGCCCGGTATAATCTTTAGCATTTGGGAGGCCGAGGAACTCTGCAATTTTTTAGGTATACCACCTATGGTATTTATACCTACAGGAAGCGTGCAACACTTAAAATTTCTGTAGGTTAGAAAAAACCGTTGATGTTCAGTATGAGTAAGTCGAAGTTGTGCGTACTTGCTAAACAGTTGATTCCTTCGATAAACCCTTCAGTTATCATAAAAAATCGTGAAATATTCGTTTTAATATTTGGAATATAAATTTTTATGAAAGAAGTAGAATCTTCAATATCTCCTACACGTAAAAACGTAAGTTCCTCCCGGCCACATGCCCCATAGATTCCAACAATTAACACAACCTTTGCCAATAAATAATCCTTGTCATTAGCTTCCTTCATGAAACGAACTATATCTTGCTTAGTGAATATTTTTGATTTTTTAGGCTTATATCCACTAGCTTTTCTTTTTAAGAATGCAATAAGATTGGTAAATTTACTTATATCCACATTCTTATTAAGGTATATCATAGTTCGGAGCATAGAGTAATTACTCCATAAAGTGGATGGCTTATAAATGGATAAATAGGCTAAAACTACCTTTTCTGTAATGTGCCCAACGTTTTTCTCCGCACACCAACTGTTAAATTTTTTGTAAGTTTCTTCATACAATTTTTTTGATTTTCCTGGAACCAGTGTAGCCAATGCAGCCTCTGCACCATTTTCAATATCAGAGTCAATCTCTGAGTCACTCATATTAAGTAAATTTATTACCAATAATTCTCAAGAAAAATTATACACCGAACACGTTGACATCAATGTTTATTAAACAACATATTGA
The DNA here is from genome assembly GCA_963082715.1 of Harpalus rubripes. NCBI lineage: Eukaryota > Metazoa > Arthropoda > Insecta > Coleoptera > Carabidae > Harpalus > Harpalus rubripes. The sequence goes on along the minus strand of OY720459.1, from coordinate 1,515,468 downwards.
ATCTCATAGCAACAAAAAGATGAAACTGATGCCTGCCTACTTTTAAATTTTGAAAAATTCTATATGTTGACATTTGAGAATAAATATAAATAATTTGTTTTAAAACGCTAGTATAAAAAAATCTTGTATGGAATACGTTGCGAAATCGTGTTTCAAGCACTAGACGAGTTATCCAACTCGGCTACGCCTCGTAGGATAATTTTCACGTCGCGTGCTTAAAACACATTTCTTTCGCAACTTATTACATAAATAGCTATTATAGGATTGACTAGTGACTTCAAATGTGAGGATAAATGTTGTATATCTTAATATGGTTATATTTTATATTTGTGGCAAAACCAGATCATTTGTGTATTCTGTAACAACTGTATTTGTTTACATGTCTAAGTCCTGAAAAGCTGAAGTGCAAATGGAATGAAATATAGGCAATAAAATGACAGTTACGAGTGATCCCACGATAGCAAAGTGGATGAATTCAAGGGTTGATTACATTTATGTTTCAGTTTCAGCCATCCTATCCCTCTGAAAGTGCTTTCAGAATGGCTGATTTTAAATATGAAGGGTTTTTCAAAATTAGGCCAGCAAATTCAATTTATAAAGCCGGACCTTGGATATTTATTTTTCAGTGATGTTATATTTTTGTTTTGGGTATTGGCACATCGCCAATACCAATGTGCACATCGCACATTTTTGGTTACCGAATCAATTTTGACATTTCGAGAAAGTGATACAATTTACAATTTTATTTTGAGTTGTTGCTATTGTGTATGAACATTATACATCATAGTATATTGAAGTGAATAAAGAAAATATTTAAAATGCTATACATGTGTTGTGGCAATCAAAAAAGTCAAAATACCAGAGAAGGTACTGTGGCAGAAAATAGAATTTTTCTCATAATATGTGTGATTTCTGTAAACCATTTCATCATATTTAAAATTATATTATAATTTATAATATTAGTTGAATGTTACAAGATGCACAATACATGGAAATTGAGATTAAAAAGTTGGAAAACTTGAATGATTGGAAAGAAGAAAATTTCTACATATCACGATATCAGTGTATGATGTTAGCATCTTTCTTTTATATTCGCAATAAATGAAGAATATTCTTCATTGAAAATATACCAGACTCTAAGTGGCATCAGTTGCACTAGCTAGGAAAAGAAAATACACGAAAAATACGAACAATGTGAATTTCTACCTTTAACATTAACATTACATGTACAAAATCTACAATAAATAGACGAATTATGTCAAAAATAGACTTCTATTTCATACAACTGCAAGTATTATACAATTTTAAGATAATTTTCTGCTTCTTGTATTATATCTTGTTCAAATATTAACTTAAGAAACACATTTTTATATAATTCATTATTGCAATCAGACGATCATTGTTGAAATTTTATTCATACGATAAGTATCTTTTATAATGAGAAAATATGTATACCTAAAAGAATTTTTCATATTAGTAGAAGATATCTGTTGAAAAATTATTTTTTTATACATCTGTTTCTCATATAATCTTCTAGGAAATTTATGAAATTTGATACTTCAATCGGTAATTTTGTAAGAATTATTAGATCCACCACTGCATCACATAATATTTAACGTCTTATCATTCGCATTCATTGCAAATATTATATAAAATAGAAATTGCAAAATTATTCTGACATATAACATAACCTTGCTATGTTTCAATGAGTAACCATTTTGTCAATTTTGTCCGCTGTCGGCGCTGACTACTTTTGTGCACCCCGCCTATAGGGTGGGAGCAGACACGTGACTCGAGCGACCTTGACGTGCTTGGAATCAGTTGATTTGTGTGCGCATGTCATTTTGACAAGAACAATGTCACGTTGACAAGACCAATGTTTTGATTTATTTTGATTTTGAACTGCTAAAATGTTATTATTTTTAATTTCATATGTTTTGCTGCCTAAAAATTGTAAAATAATAACATTAAAGCAGTTCAAAATCAAAATAAGTCAAAACATTGGTACTGTCAACGTGACATTGTTCTTGTCAAAATGACATGCGCACACAAATCAGCTGATTCCAAGCATGTCAAGGTGGCTCGAGTCACGGGTCTGCTCGCGCCTTATAGTTCAGTCAAAATACATATTCAACTTTGGAATAATTCGCATAGAGCTGAAAATTGGTGTCGACTCTGCGAAGAGAATGAAGAAACTTCGGAACAAATTGTATGTGAATGTCCATCTGCCTTCGTAATCAAATTTAACTATAGCCGTGTTCCTTCGGGCTGTGATTCGTAATCTAAATGATAAAAGTGATCATGATTAAGAAGAATAATGTTTTTACGTTTCCTATTCGTTATCCCCACTTTCTCATTTTGTGATCACTAGACAACCTTCCCCCTTCCCTTCAGAATCAACCTTTTTGAGTGATTCACATGGATTCAGTTCAGAACAAATTGAAAATATACTATTCCGGGCGTAGAAATTTACGAATGTGGGGTTTGTGGCATTAAGGGAAATAAGATTTTTCTACAAAAGCGTGTAATGAACCACATAAAGATTTGTTTGAAATAAACATACTTCATATTCCTTACCAAGAACATTATTTTTTACTTCAATATAATCCATTTTTAATTCTGACTGTAACACTATAGACAGTTGATTATTTATAAAATAAAGTAGGATAGTTTGCATTAGTCTGCATATGACATTGACATTTGACACTAGATTGTATTGTTTCCTTGCTATAATTTTTGAATCCTGTTTCAAAAGGATCACGTTTAAATTAATCAGGATTCACAAAATCACAATCACAACCCGAAGGAACACGGCTCATCTAGAAATCTAAGTAAAAGGTACCTTACGGCAAATGACTCGTGGATAATATAATAAATAAATTTATAAGCATAATTCAAGTGCAATTTAAGAAGTGTCTAAAGTCTAAAGTAATTGTGGATTATAAATTCTTTTCTCATGATTATATTTCTTCTATAACACGTACAACTGCTAAACATTTTTTCTTCTCGTTACAGTAAAGTAAGATACCATCTTCAAGATAATAATAAGAATATGAGTGGTATAATGTAAAAATTAGCATCAGAGCATAATGTAGCGAAGAAAATTGCTGTATAATATTTTATGTTAATGGTGTTACACTATACTCACTCAATTTTACACTCATGTTATGCATATTAAAAAGTTTTTTTTACAGTAGAATATTACAGGGTGTCATGGAAATAGGGGGACATGGCTTAACCACAGATTCCTGGGCCCATAATAAGACGATTTAACTAAACTTACCTATATCCGACAGTGCACCGTTTAGCCAGTATTCTGCTTCAAAGTCTTTCTAAAAAAATTAGAGTTGTTTATAATAACAAAACGCTTTGTTCGATTTGAATGAAATTTGGTATGACATTCCATAGGAAACTAATTCATCTTTTAAGATGGTATTTGTTATTGTTAGTGAACCACTAGTGTATGAAACTTTGCCGCGATCTTGAATAGACCATAACTTTTCAATGACAACGCCAATAATGTATATTTACTGTTTTTCAGAAAGATACATTCAATAGTAAACTTTCGTGTCTCTGCCTAAATTATGATATCTCTAACGATTGTCAGAAAAAAATCAAATGTAAGTGATGGCGCCGTGTAATTTTTAAAATAAATTTTATCTAGCAGTCTTTCCAAATGTCAAACAACTAATTTTTAATGACAGTAACAATTGTTTATGGTTTGTCAAAAATTTCCTTTGCCATATTTTAAAACTAGTAACATATCCGTTTGTTCGGCCTTATAGTATTTTACTGGTATTATTATAATAAGACGATTAAATAATGTTAGCTCACTCCGAATCAACTTTAGAAGATTGACAACTCATAAACAATTGTTTCTGTCATTAAAAATTAGTAGTTTGACATTTGGACAGACTGCTAGACAAAATTTATTTTAAAAATTACACGGTGCAGTCACTTACATTTTATTTCTTTCTGACTAAATCGTTACAGATATCATAACTTACGCAGAGACACGAAAGTTTACTATTTAATGTATCTTTCTGAAAAACAGTAAATTTACATTATTGGCGTTGCCATTAAAAAGTTATTAGCACATTAGTGGTTCACTAACAATAACAAATACCATATTAAAAGATGAATTATATCCATATGGATTGTCTTACTAAATTTCATTCAAATCGAACAAAGCATTTCGTTATAAGCAATATTAATTTTTTTTAGGACTTTAAAGCAGAATACTGGCTAAACGGTGCCCTGTCGGATATAGGGAAGTTTAGTTAAATCGTCTTATTTTGGTCCCAGGAATCTGTGGTTAAGCCATGTCCCCCTATTCCCAAGACATTCTGTATAATGTATTGGTAACATTAGAATTTTAACAATTGAAGAGCTGATATAGTCTGTTTGAAATAACAAAAGATTTTTGATAGATAGATTCCTGTGATTCCATTGGTTGCTATGTGCTGTAATCAAGCGCGGTTTACACCACAAACATATTTAAAATGTTATGTGAATTAATATTATTTGAAATTTTTCGATGCTACATATGCTACAGAAATGAAATTATCGGACCTAAGGCTAATATAATTGATCAAAAATTAAAAGTTACAACTAACTTTAAAATTAAGTAAAAATAAAAGCTGTAGATAGGTATTTCAAAAACAATATTCTCATCTTCATTAGTTAATGTTACGTTAATACAAAACCGTATGAAGAGGGTAAAGAATAATTAAGAATATTCAACATGCGTCAGCCATGCCAGAAGTCCTAATAATACTTTTTTCTCGAAGAGTGGTTGGATTACTCAACATGCAAACCATGCTAGAGGTTGTAGCAAGTTTCAATTGAAATTTTATCAAATTTTGATATTAAATCTAATTTTAATTTTCTTTTACAGGTAAGGGACATTTTCCATCATTGGGCTGCTGTATGAAACACTATTATTTTTGTAAGTAAATTTTTATTATTTTGTTACTCAATATTGTAATTAATTGATAGCGTTACGTGATATATAGGTTACTTAGATGGCAATATAATTTTAGAGGAGTAATATTGTATACAGGGTGTTAATACTAAGTCGTCACAACCGAAAATAGTTAGAATTCATAAAAACAATAAAACAAACTACTTTTCTTAGTTCCAATTTTTGATTTGGTGCCTCGTTTCGTAGTTATTGGAATTCTTTTGTTTGTCTGACCATTTGTGTAGATTTTATAATTTGTTGAAAATGTAAGCCGGTCGAACTATTGAGTCTAGGCTCGTAAATAAATTGCATACAAATTCCTATAGAATAGTGATTTGCTATCAATTTTGAAATTGCTATTTTATTTTTCTACATAAAATTAATAATAAAAAATCTGATGTGGCCAGCACATTACCTTCCGTCAGTTCTATGGTTCTATGTATTTTGTACAAATTTCATACGGAAAGTTCCTTGCTAAATATTCTATTTCTTGTACATTACCTTCCGGCAGCTGCATGTATTTTATGCAAATTTCATACAGAAAATTTATGTCTTAAATTATTATTTTGTGACGTTTTCTATATACAGTGTAATGTATCTGCGGAAATAAAAGATTTATTATTATTATTTCTTGTACATTACCTTAAAGCAGTTGTATGTATTTTATACAAATTCCATACAGAAAGCAAAAGTTCCTATATTTCAGTAAAATTATGTCAAACACACTATGTTAATTTCACTTGACACTGACATCTTTCAATCAGAATTTTCTTAATATAGTAGCTGTTTTCATAGCTATAGCTACTTTATGAAATTTAATTTCTTTATAATTTTTACCTTCCGTCACCTTTAGGTAAGGAAGGTATTGTCTTTGGTCAAAAAATTCGATGATGAGTTTTTAATCAATAAGCACGTTTTAGGGTCCCTAGAATACGAATTTACTATTTTTACGATGATGTCTGTATGTGTGTGTGTGTGTGTGTGTGGATGTGTGTGTGTGTGGATGTGTGTGTGTGTGTAACAAAATTTTCGTCTGCGATAACTCTAATACTACAGTTACAAAAATTATAATTTTTTCGTGTACTTCTTCGTTACATCCATATGAAGAGCTGATTAGATTTTGGTTACAATTGGTCAACCGGAAGTACCATCATTTGAAGATTTTAACAGTTTTTCTTGAAAAAACTATGTTAAATATAATTTTTTCACATTTGATGTTATTATAAATATTAAAGTATATTTTATTCTCTGTACGATTTGACTGCATTTTATACTTAATATTAAATGGATATAGAGTTAAAAAATTATAAAGAAATTAAATTTCATAAAGTAGCCATAGCTATGAAAACAGCTACTATATTAAGAAAATTCTGATTGAAAGATGTCAGCGATGTCAGTGTCAAGTGAAATTGACATAGTGTGTTTGTCTTACAATTTTTACTGGAAATATAGGATCTTTTGCTTTCTGTATGGAATTTGTATAAAATACATACAACTGCTTTAAGGTAATGTACAAGAAATAATAATAATAATAATAATAATAAATCTTTTATTTCTGCAGATACATTACACTGTATATAGAAAACGTCACAAAATAATAATTTTCTGTATGAAATTTGCATAAAATACATGCAACTGCGGGAAGGTAATGTACAAGAAATAGAATATTTAATTTAGCAAGGAACTTTCCGTATGAAATTTGTACAAAATACATAGAACTGACGGAAGGTAATGTGCTGGCCACATCAGATTTTTTAACTCTATATCCATTTAATATTAAGTATAAAATGCAGTCAAATCGTATAGAGAATAAAATATTCTTTAATATTTATAATAACATTAAATGTGAAAAAATGATATTTAACATAGTTTTTTCAAGAAAAACTGTTAAAATCTTCAAATGATGGTACTTCCGGTTGACCAATTGTAACCAAAATCTAATCAGCTCTTCATATGGATGTAACGAAGAAGTATACGAAAAAATTATAATTTTTGAAACTGTAGTATTAGAGTTATCGCAGACGAAAATTTTGTTACACACACACATCCACACATCCACACACACACACATCCACACACACACACATACAGACATCATCGTAAAAATAGTAAATTCGTATTGTATGGACCCTAAAACGTGCTTATTGATTAAAAACTCATCATCGAATTTTTTGACCAGACAATACCTTCCTTACCTAAAGGTGACGGAAGGTAAAAATAAAACCCCTTCTTCATTGCATATTATGTCATTCTGAATTAAATCTATGTAACGTACGTAAATCACCCGTATTTCAAATGCAAAGAAACTATTACAAAATCGAAATAAAAGTGTGCTGTTTTTACGAAAGTACGAAACGTGGAAATATCCAATTATATTACTCTATAGAGGAAATTTCAATTTGTTACGGTACTGATTCTATTTCCATGTTTCATGTATTTTTTGGGTGCATTGCATTGGAACATCCATTGTTTCACGTTTTAAATTTAAATTCAGTTAAATTTCTATATTGATCTGAAAATTTAATAATACACTCTTCACAGAGAATACAGAAATAAATAAATTTCGTTAAAAGTTTTTAGAATGCACAAAAATATGCTACCAAAATATCTGTACAAAGACATGAATTGTGTTATTGTATGTACAAATAGATTCATATGAGATCTACAAGCTTAAGCAATGGTGAAGACGGTTAGTAATTCGATGGGTAACCACCATAATACTGGTATATTCCAACTAAAATATAAATAAAAAGTTACAGACATATTCAGCCCGATTCTGTAAAAAGTCTCTGACATTGTTATTTATTAGCAACAATACTATGAAGTTACTCTGATAGCAACTACCCTAGTTACTGAATACGTCAGTCTCTTGCGTAATAACTTGTTTAACAATTAAGTATCTGAAACTGCAATGACGATCTCCTTAATGTTCTAAAGCATTTGGAGATTCGTTCCAACTGGACCGTTGTTTGTTTTGGTTACATTTTTACCTCTCGCTAAGAGAGGTATTGGATTCATGCTAAAAATCGCATATTCATATTTTAGTGAATAAGCACGTTTTAAGGTCCCTAGAATCCGATTATAACATTTTTACGATGATGTCCGTATGTGTGTGTGGATGTTGGATCCACGATTTCTTAAATACTATAAGACTAAAGACATTTTTAACAACGGATTCCTCAATCTAACAATAATAGGAAGAGTTGATTAAGTTTTGGTAACAATTGGACAACCGGAAGTAGTAGTTACAAGAAAAAAATCATCTAAATATTATTTATTTAGTTAAATTCTTTATTCGATAAAAATAATTCATTATTATATCTTCTATAGATTTAGAGATAAAGAAATGCATATAAAATAATTTGATGTAAAAAAACTACTTCAAAACAAGAAATTCAAATGTTTGTAATTGATACATAAATGTCACTGTCAAAAATATTTGTATGCCATTGTCAAAAATATTTGTACATCATTATTAAGATTATGAAAATAGAAAAAAGTCAACAACGCAAAAGAATATACGCAAAAAACATCTACTATATTAAGAAAATTCTGATTGAAAGATGTCAGTGTCAAGTGCAATTGACATATTCATAGTATATTTGTGTTATAATTTTACTCGAAATATATGGTCTTTTTACTCGAAACTTTCTTTATGGAATTTGTATAAAATACATACAACTGTCGAAAGGTAATGTACATACAAGAAATTTAGAATCTTTTGCAAGGAACTTTCTGTACTGATTGTGTTGTTCGAAAACACGAGTGGTAAAAAGTTACCGTGTTCGAAAATTGTACAGTATCTACCAGATTCATCTACCGGATTCATGAAGGATCTAATCTCAAAAAAAAGGTAGGGATGTAAAGCGAAGCGCACGCGTTAAAAGTTTGTTAACTATATCAAATATCTAACCTGTTTCAAATTTTCAATTTTTTTTTTAGGTTATGGATCTACCCTGTTTACCACTTGCATTCTTAAAATATGGATTCCGGTAGCTATAACCTGATAAACAGATGTTTACCGGTAACAGTTCATCGGTAGAATTTTCGTAAATGCCTCATATAACCGACGGAAGGTAATGTGCTTGCCACATCAGATTTTTTATTCTGGAGTCGATCTTCGAGTCTGGTTGCCGATTTTTTTCTGAAAACCTGACCAAGCCTGGTCCAAATACATCTGTATTGGAGGCAGTAATCCGGTAAATGTAAAAGCCAAATAGATACTTTTCAATTTCTGAGAACATTTGCAAATTATGAACTTAAAGAATATTATTTCTATCCACGGAATATTGTTCAATCTTACTCCTGTCATTGTTGAAAAATATTTCTTATTTCGAATGAATTCTTCGTTAACCTATTATATAAATCAGTTAGAGAAGATAATATAAAATAGGCCCGAGCCCCAGTGGCGTACCTAGGGTGGGGCAAACAGGGCAGGTGCCCTGGGCGCCAGAACCAAAGGGGCGCCGCTTGGAACCCTTGGTATCCGTATGTAACTTGGGTGCCAGAATTTAAGTGTTAAAACTGTTGATTACTGTGCGTATTGACATTTTTCGGAACTGTTGAAGCTCTCTATCTATTTTTTCATCGTCTTCTCAAAGCTGGGAAATACTCAAAAACACTGTGCCCATAGTTATTAAATCTGAGTCTAAAACAATATGGAGCGCAAAAGTAGAAGCTGTGAAGCCCATAAACAACTACCTTGACGGCATACTCCAAATTCTCGAGACTATAATAGATTATGCAAATGAAACGAGTAAAACAAGAATTGATGCTACGCAATTGTACAACTGTATGTTGACACTCGATTTTCTGACTCCACTTGAATTTTGGACGAGAGTACTCATTCCTATTGATAGAGTTCAGAAAAGACTGCAAGATATAAATATGAACTTTCACGATGCCGCCTTAGATTTGAAAGGTTTAAGAGATTATTTTCGCAATGAAAGAGAAACTTTAGTGACTGAAGCTCTGGAAATTGATCTGTCTCTGTCAAAACTGGGATCTAAACCGAAAAACGCCAACGGCGAAAAATCGTCGAATAGCCATGCAAATAATGTTGACTATTGCAGTTTCCATCGCTACACTGAGAAAAAGATATAATTACGTGAACTGTAAATTTATTTGTTACAAATAAATCCTAAGCTTGAATAAATCCAAATATATCTACAATTGAAGCAATGTAATAATTTATTTGAAGCATTTATTTGTCTCAAATAAATATATATTGAGATCAATTATATCTTCTATTTCATGAGAACTATGCATTTATTTACGTTAATAATTATTTTAATTGCGCTAAATTTATTTCATTATTATTGGATATATAATAATTTATTTGAACCAAATTTAAATATCTACCTCTCATAACCTGTCCACTCTAAATAGATTAAAATTGAAGGGAAATAATTAAATAAAGACTAGTACATTTAATTTATTCGTACACCATATTTTTATTGCCACACAAATTTAATCCTTAAGTATATTAATGTACATATAATAAAAAATTATAAAAGTATAAATAAATACACAATCTGTACAGATACCGATGCATGTGCCTTGGTATTAAAGATACGCTGACTGCAAAGCAAATATCCAAAACTCCACTCAAGTAGTACATTTTTCACTGTTTCGTCACCCATATTCACTACTTTTTAGCACACGAATGAAAAACAAATCGCCAGAAATGAACACTGTCATAAATGAGCACCACCATAAACAAGATGCAACAAATGAACAAGTCCATACAAGTCACTTCACTTAAAATCGTCATTTGACAAATAGAACATTTTTCACTCAATGGAAATACAATTTTGCCACAAATAATATTTATTTGTCACAAATAAATATAGATTCATACAATAAAAACTATTTTTCATTGTAATTAAGATAAAGTTTACACAAATATATTATGAATTTAATTCTAAACAATTACATATTTGTAAGAAACAAATAAATATTTCAGAAAATTATAAATTTATTTATTAAAAATCTCAATTTTAAATGCTAAACATAAATATATTAATTTATTTGAAAAAATTAAATTTAATTTAAATGAAATAAATGACGGTCAAATAAATAATATAACTGAATGAATAAAATACATTTCATATTAAAGATTAAACTGTATTTGTTCCAAAGTTGCAATAATTAAATGAATGAAGTACGCCTTAATTATGAATATTTATTTGCTAAAAACCAGTCATTTTTCTCAGTGTAGCTGAGAAAGATCTTTCAACAAATTAAAACTGATCTTAAATTATCCGAGAGTCTCCATGGGTCAAGATCGAGTAAGTGATCTTGCTTTGATGAGCGTTGAAAGAGAAGAAACTGAAAAGACCGATTTCGAACACGTTATTAATGCCATTTTTTGATCGTAATGATCCCCGGAATATACGGTATAAGTTTGTCGGTCGAGTCGCGGAACACCGTATATTGATAGTTATTTTGTTATTATATTGATTCATTCATGGTTGAAGTTACTTAAGAATATATATTCTTAAGTAATTTTCAACAACAATACAAATGTCACATATTTCGCTACACTAAAACGAGAAAGAAATAATCTTGATTTTACATTGTTGACAGGGGGCGCAATTACGACCCTTGCCCTGGGCACCATTTCACTTAGGTACGCCACTGAATAGACCTTATTTAGTAATGAAATTTGGAGTGTAATTTTTTTCTCAAAACTTGCGTTACATACGCATAACAGATGATGATAAAACATGTGCAAATATAAAAATATGACGTGATAATTAAAAGTTGTACCCGTCTCATATAGTAGGATTAGGAAAAGTTAGTTACTAACTAGAGTTGGAAAACTAAAATTACTATTAATGCCTTTAACTTTCTGCCATATTCTGCCCATCATATATTTATTTTTAACATTATTACCAGACAGTTTGTTAGATTCAAATTTATAACATCTCAAATTTTAACTGGACATTTTCACACCTTATTATATATATGATGTACATATCTTTTAGGCAAATTTCCTTATTCTTTTCCTTCTTCTTCTCCAAATATGAATTTTGAAATGATTCCAGAGTAGTATTAAACAAATTTAATCAAGGGGATGTAATGAAAACACTGATTGGCGTATTTAGCATACACAAGTTCAGTAATTAGTATAGTTGGTTAGCTTTGCTGTAAGCTATACTCTGTACCTTATTAGCTAAAAGCGGCAAACACCCACACCATACCACCCTATTGATTTGCGAAAGTGAAATTACTTACATAAAACAAGAACGTGGTAGAAGACTATAGGAGGTATGATAAAAAGAATTAATTTATTCATCATAAAAAATCTGATGTGGCCAGCACACTACATTCCGTCAGTTCTATGTATTTTGTACAAATTTCATTCAGAAAGTTCCTTACAAAAGATTTTATTTCTTGTACATTACATTCCGGCAGCTGTATGTATTTTATACAAATTCCATACAGAAAATTTCTAGCAAAAGATCCTATATTTCCAGTAAAATTATAAGACAAACACACTATGTCAATTGCACTTGACACTGTCATCTTTCAATATCAGAATTTTGTTAATATAGTAGCTGTGTCCATAGCTGGCTACTTAATGACATTTAATTTCTTTATAATTTTTACATTCCGTCACTTTTAGGTAAGGAAGGTATTGTCTTTGATCAAAAAATTCGGTGGTGAGTTTTTGATGAATAAGTCCCTGGAATAAGATTTTACTATTTTTACGATGATGTCTGTATGTATGTAATGTGTGTGACGATATTTTCGGATCCGATAACTCAAATACTACAATTCAAAAAATTATAATTCTTTCGTATTCCTTTTCTTTACATTCATGTGAAGAGATGATTAGATTTCGGTTATAATTGCTCAACCGGAAGTACCCTAATTTTAAGATTTTAACAGTTTTTCTTGAAAATACACTGTGATATATCACTTTTCCATATTTAATGTCATTATAAATATTAAAGAATATTTTATTCTCGATACGATTTGATTACATTTTATACTTCATATTCAATGGATATAATAAGGTACATTCACAAATGAAAATTAAGTTTAGATTTACGGTTTATACATTATACTTTAGATTTAAAGACTTTGGTCGCTTTTTATGTAATGACTCCATTTACACTTTAGAATTTAGGGTTTCGAAATCCAAATTATATAGCTAAACATTGCAAGGTCCAAATTTTAGGTTTATGATTTAGTTTGACGTCACAAACTTCTCCAATGAGAACTAGTCTGAAATTACATATATATATATATATATATATATATATATATATATATATATATATATATATATATATATATATATATATATATACCGTGTGTCTGTCTTAAAGGTGTACATAGGAGATTAACATGGGAAATCAGTTTTTTGCAATTTCCTGCTCGCCTAATTATTTTAAGTAAAAACGCGTCAAATAAAAGTTTTAGGGCATAAAATTCTGCATCTAAATCAATAAATAGAATTATCTTTACATGCTTTGTAACGATAGAAATTAATTATGAAAATGTCGAAAATTACGTTGAAAATATCGACAGCCATGGAATTGAATAAAAAATAAATAAATGTTTGACGTTTTATCAAATTGTCAGAAACGTCAAATAAGTTAACTTTCGTTGTGACAGATAAAACGTCAAGCATTTATTTATTTTTTGTTCAATTCCATGGCTGTCGATATTTTCAACGTAATTTTCGACATATTCATAATTAATTTCTGTCGTTACAAAGCATGTAAAGATAATTCTGTTTATTGATTTAGATGCAGAATTTGATGCCCTAAAACTTTTATTTGACGCGTTTTTGCTTAAAATAATTAGGCGAGCAGGAAATTGCAAAAACCTGATTTCCCATGTTAATCTCCTATGTACACCTTTAAGATAGACACACGGTATATATATATATATATATATATATATATATATATATATATATATATATATATATATATATATATATATATACCCATTTTTATTTAATATCCACTTGGAGGATTCGGCTTTTGAAACAAATGCGAGAAGAACATGGAGATTGTCATAATTAAATTGCTGAAATATAACCAATAATGTCAAGCGAATGACAGTTTCACGGCGCACAGGTGTCTTGTTGAGTACTGCTCTACCGATATTTAAATCTTGTTTTTGAAGCATTTACCTAGATGACTGTACATATCAAAACTAATTTTTAGGTAATTTAAACTTACACTATTATTCACGAAAGATGACTATTCAAGGTCATTTGTTCGAAGAAAGAATACACATCACTTTATAGCAGTAGCTTAGCAACATTTTGTATTAGAAAGAGAAAGATTATTTGACCTATGTCTATTTAATTTATGTGGTGTGACAGATATACGTAAATAGTGGCATTACTTTCTAACACACTGTAGATAATAATGACGTATGTCGTAGAATTACAGATATCTAATTATCTACTACACTGCCCTCTGTTCTAATATTTACCCAGTGGCGTTGACGTTTAAATCAAAATATTATTCCTTGGTTTATAAGTTAAGTCTATGTTTTTGTATTTTGCAAAATCATAAGTGAAGAACATAAATATTTCAGAAAGGCATTATTTAGAAAGAAACATAATTTTCAAATAAATTACTTTTATTTTTTCAGTTAAAATGTGTCCAAAAATATTTCATGTTGCACGCCTATGCAAACGATGTGCAATGAAGTTATCTGCAATTAATATTATATCAGACGGCTCACAAATGACCCTGAATAGTCATCTTTCGTGAATAATAGTTTACGTTTATAAATGACTTACTTAAACCTAAACAAAAACCATAAACCTAATTTTCATTCGTGAATGCACCTTAGAGTTAAAAAGTAATAAAGAAATTAAATTTCATAAAGCAGCTAGCTATGCTATAGGTAACCATGGAAACCGCTACTGTATTAATAAAATGTTGATTGACAGATGTCAGTGTCAAATACAATTGACATGTGTGTGTTATATTATATTTTACTGGAAATATAAGGTACGTTCTATCGGTGTCAGAAATATTCCTACTAGAATAAGAATATTCTTAAAGCAATAGAATGCTCAGTAGCAAATAACTGTCAAGTGCTGTCAAGTAAAAAAATAAATACAATAGAACAGTGACAGTGGCTATGTGTTATTGTTAGTTAACAACTAAAGATAACTTTGTTTGTTTATTTTGGATCTTCGAAATGTTATTATGCAAATATTACAGAAATTATAATTATATAAAAATATATTAAATAACAAAAACGTAAAGGAGATATTTTTGTTGAGCACAGTCCACTCTAAACATTCACAAATGTGACAGAAATGTACGCGCGATAGTCGGCTATTAAAATTTTGAATTTATCTCCTCTCTATATGTCTTCCTACCAACGCTTCCAACTCTGAAGTTGGAATGATTCGTAGGAATATTTCGATTTTTTTGACGCAAAAGAACGACCATTGATGTTCTTCTAGAAGAAGTAGGAAGATTTCTGACACCAATAGAACGTACCTATAGAACAGGGGTGGGCAAAAGCCGGCCCGTGGGCCGGATCCGGCCCTTTTGCTTACTTTATCCGGCCCGTTGAAAAATCCCGCATGCAATTTTTTTAATCACTTTTATGCGATTTTGTTGAAATCAACAGTATTTGTGTACGTAGTGTACATATAAATAATGAAATATATAAATAATAGAGAGTATTATAATTTCGAACAGCCGTAACCATATCCCTACTTTAGTGTATGCAGCTATTGAAAAACCTTTATCAATAATTAGTCAACCTTTCAATTTCGATGTGCAAGAAGCTCCTATTGAAATTCAACTAGAACTAATTGACTTACAGTCAAATAATTTACTAAAAGAAAATTTTCACTCAAACGAATTGAGTGCTTTCTACGGTGCTTTGAATACAGAACATTTCAAACATTTTTTGAACTATGTTCAAAAATACCTAGTTTTATTTGGTTCGACATATATTTGTGAAAGAACTTTTTCTTTAATGGTTGCCACGAAAAATAAATATCGATCACAAATTACTGACGAAAACCTACACTCGGTATTAAGCATTGCTACAAATGATTTGGATCCCAATTTTGAAGAAATAATATTAAATGAACATTCGAGATTTCACTTTTCGCATTAACTATAAGTATTCTATTTTAACGTTTGATGTTTGCCTTTTCTTTTTATAATTCTATTTATTTTTTACTATTATATTTACAAAATGCAATATAAATATAAAAATGTAATAACTATGATCAAAACAAAATAATTTGTATCGTTAAGATATAAATAAATAACAAAATAAAATCTTTCATTAACTGATTTATATTCCTTTATAGTCCTCCGGCCCGGGAGACATTTTGAAAATTTCATTTTGGCCCGCGCTTAAAAAGTATTTGCCCACCCCTGCTATAGAAGCTCTTAGATATATTCAACTTTCTGTATAGAATTTGTACAAAATACATAGAACTGACGGAAGGTAATGTGCTGGCCACTTCAGATTTTTTAATTCTATATCTATTCATTGGACATGACACCCATAATTTAAAGAAAATAGGCGAAAAATATGACATATAGAATACGAAGGTGTGGGTATATCATTCTGTCATCTATTGTTCATTATAAAGAAACGAAACTTGTTATAAAAAATGAGTTTTCTTTGGGCTTTTATGAGCATTATTCTACAACCTTCTCTGCTAATCAATTTGCTCACTCCACATAAGAGCTCTTGAGTTTTTCCACAACACTTGATAATGTAAGTGGAAACTGTGTTACACCAAATTGCTTTATATCGATTATCTTACAACGCTCATATTTTAAAACACATCAGAAAAACGAGGAAGAAATAGATTGGTTATTAAAACTGGAACATTAATATAAACATGGTCCTATATCATTTTCTATTTTTCTTCATTAGCTGTATTCTTTTTGATCAAAATCTCAGGTCGTCTCAACTCATTTCAGACAAACTCATTAAATTATTAATGTTTTTGAGCTAACTGCTAGGATACGGTGTATATATTATATCTATAACAACCGGGGCATTATATGAGGGCATAATAGTTCATTATGCCCTCATTATAATCCGATTATCGTTTATGGACTTTAAATTAGAAATAATATGATCGGTATATAATAAAAATTATTTTCTTTTTAATTATAATTCATTACAATAATAATAAGGATTGTTTACCACAATTAATACATTAATTGATTACAACAATTAATATAATAAGAAAACAGCTTTGAAAGCTCAACACAGAAATCATTTTTAATTTAATTATAATATTTAAATTTGATATTGAAATGGCCTTAAAAAGCAATTTACTTTCACCACACATGTAATACGTCGAATTGCAGACTGCAATGTTTTGCATTGATTTTTGACGGATGACGGATCACTAATTTTTTGGGGACGATATTTATCCATGTTTGAATTCATTTTTGATTTTATTTACCGTCATATGTGACACATCCAAGGCAATACAAACTCTCCAAAATGTAATGATATTGAGAAATAAGTGCATAAGAAATAAAGAACTGAGATCTGTCATGTGAAAACGAACCTCAAAATATAATACATCTTCTACAGACGAGAATGGAATAATTAAATAAAATAAATAAATAAATATATCATCACGGCTTATTACCCATTGCTGGGTGTGCCAATCTGCTTTCTACACAGATGTCGGTAATGATGAAATATTTGCACCGTGCGGGCGCTTACCAGGCGTCACCTCACGGGCACTCATTGCTGGCGTGGAGAGTGCACCACAGGGGTCAATTTTGTGCCATTTAAAATTGGAAATATTCGGCGTCGGTCGGGATCGAACCCGGTTCCCCAGATTCGCGGCCTCTACATGGAATAATTAGGGGAACATTTATGCGTTTCTCTTCCTCAAAGTATGCAAAAGCATTCAAAATATTTTTTTACACAGTTTCGATGAAATATCTTCCGAAACATCATCAAATTTATCCTTTCTATCATCTCCAACGATATATAACGTTGATGTTTTAAGAATAAATAAGTGTTGATAATAAACAAAACAATTAAACAACATCCTTAGCAACGCCAAAGCTTAAGCATTATTGTAATCAAAATTATTATAAATGAAAACTTATTTCACATATTTTAGTGAGACATAAAATCTTGTATGCACCACGAGCGTTACTAGATAATAATGCCCATCGGACGACATCTATCCCTCGGCACAGTATAAGGAAGAGACAGTAGCGACACTTCGAGGCGGCACCTTTGATGTTGTTGTATCAAAATAAATACGGGCGGCCATATTGTATGGGGTGAGCGAAGCCGGCAAATTTGAAATATTGTCACAAGAAATGAGCAGTGCGATGTGGCGATAGTGTTTAGGTAATGCAGAGTTGCTGTCAATAGTTAAGGAATCGGGTAGGTTGTATTTAGATGAAACATTTTACTGTTTATCATAAATTTTTATTAATTGTGCAATAAAATATTTTATTTTTATTTTTTTCAGATTTAAAATTTCTGTTTATAAATTTTATAGAATAAAATAACTGCATCCTAAAATACAAATTTACCAAATAATGTTTAGGAAAGTGTTCACATGGATGGTCAAATATTATTCTATTCACATTTGAAACAAAACGTAGAAAATGTTTCAAAGTTTTGAATAAAAAAAATTTCTAACTTAAATACAAATATCAAATTTCTTCCGAATGTCTTTTCCTCAAAAGGCACATATTCATATTTCTTAAAATAGGAATATAATGAGGTATTGTCCAATTCTTCATGTTCTTTAGCAAATTTATTGCACGTGTCACATGAATGTACATTTAAACATTTTCTCATAGCACATTTACTTCCACCTCTTCTCCTAGCTGTATTTGTTTCCGTTTTTAAAAGTGCACAAGTCAAAAAGAAAAAGTAAAGTTTGATGGAAATCAAGCAAGGTTATGTTCTCAAACGAAAACAAAACACGCTTCAGTAGCGTAAATAGGAGGGATTAGCCAGGTCCCTTCATCCACCTAGCAAAATTAATATAATACATAGGAGACATTTGAAATTTAACTTTTTGCTAATTTCATTTATTGTTATGTTGAGTAAAAACTTAATTCATTGCTATTATTGATCTAAATATTATATTATTATAAATGTTAAATTTGTTACGCCACTGCTAAGCAAACTAAAAGTTTCCACCCATGTTTTCAGAGGTGAATTTTCGCACATGCGTATAGAAATTTCTGACATGAAATTTAGCAGTGTCCCTACTGCCTCTTCCTTATACTCTGCCCTCGGGCTAGATCCTCGTCACCCTCCTGGCAATATCATCATCGTAACGCCCTTGGTACATCAAATATGATTTGTTATTTTCGTCAAGTTCAGTGGACAGTACTTCGAATTTTCTAACAGACGGTTCTACGGAATTTGTTGTTCTTTTTACTTCACAAAAATCTCAAATCAACTCATGCAAACTGATCTCACTTTGAGTTGAGATGAGGTGAAGCAAATGATAAAAAGAACGCAACTTCTGCCGCATCCTATACATCTCAATTCAGTTCATCTCAACTCACCAACTGAACTGTGTAAAGATATTCCAAAAAGAATATACAGCTAATGTTCGGGGAGATACCTTTTTCATTCTTTAGTGTCTACATACAGGATTTGTGTCTAAATGGAAATACCATGGAACAATACAAATAGGTATCATTGTGACAATGTAATTACTATATACATTATTTTCTTTTTAATTGTACACCTCTTACTTAAAGCTGTTTCTTCATTTTAATTTATAAGTGTATTATATTATTAATAGAGCCTTTTGCGAAATAATGCAAATGCGCAACGGATATTAAACGTGAGTGTGTTGTGTATAAATTAAAACCGAGCGTATTGTGTGCAAAGATAAGGCGGTGAAGGAAGTTGTATGTTCTGCTGTCTGCTCCCGTCATTTGGAATTATAATTCGTAAGGAGAAAGAAAATCGCGAACGAAATAGAGTTTCATCAGCACAAAAATATTAAATAGAGACAAATTTTACACAATTTACATAAATAATTAATAATACACAATAAATATATAATATATTACAACAAATTTTACAAACTTACAAACTGAAGTGACCGATTTTCGCGAAATACCGCATCCCACATGGAGTGAGTCTGTTGAGCAGCCGGGCTACGTAAACAAACAAGCCGCGACGTGTTTAATTACTTCGAGTCGCCTGAACCTTTTGTATTCATTGTTATTATGCGGTCGAACATTCTAGAGCCCTCTGGAAGTTAATGGCAGCTGTATAAAAGGGACGCAGCTATGCTCGGGAGTTAGTTACATGGAGAGACATATAGAGACATTCACATGGAGTGTTAGAGAAGCACAGCAGTATCTTGGTGAACATATGCAGTATAGTGTCGAGTGAAGGATTCGGGAAGTTACTGGTTAACTGGGATAGCTGTGGATGTAAATACTCGGTAGTGTTGACGAGTATTGAGAAGCTATAATGTATAAGGACAGTAACGGCGAGTCGGGAAGTTACTGGTATACCGATATAACTGTGGAAGAGAATACTCTGTAGAATTGAAGAGTATTGGGAAGCTAGGTATACGGGGACAGTAACGTCATTCACAGCCAATAGAAAAACAGTTTTTCCATCACCTACATTTATTTTTGTTATTTAGATAAATAAACGTAGGCGATAGTTTGTCACGTGTTAATAACAAACTCCTAATTTGACATTTGACGCCGACATTTTCTATTATAAATGAGTAATAATGGCTAATACAGAATACACTCAAGCTAAGTCGGACAGTTTACCGAAAATCGAAAGCTGGATGATGGCTGAATTTATATCAGAAAACGACTGTTTTACTGTTGCCGAAATAAGCAGTGTTAAAGAGTTAAGGTAAAATAAAATGTAAAAACCCAACCATCAGCTCTTCAACCTACTGCTTCCAGCCACAATTTTCTTTTCTTTGCATCTTTTGGCACACATATTTATAAATTCAATAGCAGGTTTGTTCCTAGCGCATTTTTGCAAGAAGGTACAATACGATACTGTAAATTACTCATTTTATACCGAATTTTGTATTATCTAAAACGAACGAAACTCAAAAATTTGACACTCGTTTGACAACTTTGACAATATATTTAATAACACTTGTAACAAAACACAAAGAATTGACACTATAAGTGACCAATTAGAGCCGACGAAGTTGTACGCTGGCTTGCAAAAAAAAAATCGCGTACACCTATTTTTTGCTGTATTGAGTCGATCTTAATTTTGAACTTGTCAATGCCGCTAGTGTCATTAAGATGTCAAAATTAACAGAAATTCAAATACATGCTTGGGTCTTCTTTTATTTTTCTAGAATATATTTGTAATTTAACAGTAGGTAAATTAAACACAATTAAGAACTATACCTTGTTCCATTTAAGCCATTCAGTATTGCAGAGCATAGGGAATAGTTTTGACTTCTCTGATTGGCTGAAATTGGAGACAAGAGATAAGTTTACCCAATGGAATTTCGGCTACTTCAAGTTTGCACTGTTGCCAGCTCCATTTACTGAATGGCTTAAATGGAACAGAGTATAGCTCCATAATAGATTAAATAGTGATAACAGTGACAACATTGTCAGTTCTTACATTATTTATATAGCTAAAAAATTACAAAAACTCGGTTACTTTTAAGGTGTACGCGATTTTTTTTGCAAGCCAGTGTATGTGTTGTGACGTCACATTCTGTTTCAGATCACGTGACTTTTTCAAAATATCCAAATTTCAAAAATTAATTGTAAAATATCTAATGGATATTTGGTGATATTTTCAAATTTGAGGCTATTTAAATAATGATATCTTTTTAAATTTAATACTTATACCTTGTTCCATTTAAGCCATTCAGTATTGCGGAGCATAGGGAATAGTTTTGACATCTCTGATTGGCTGAAATTAGAGACAAGAGACAAGTTAACCCAATGGCTTAAATGGAACAGAGCATAGAAGGCATATAAAAATTCTTGCAACAGCCTTATTGTGGCAGACGGACAGTCGATGATACTGAAGCTGTAAAAGTTAGACTGTTAGTTACATAAATAGACAGATACTGAGGTGAAAGGTGTGACTTCTGTCCGAGCAGTTGAATATACAAACGCTGTTGAGTCAGTTGAGTATGTAGATGCTGTGGAGGTCGGTAGGCGGACATTTGAACGTGATATAAATAAACAGTGGCATAAATAGTCGAAATAAATAATTATTAAGATCGTATAAGTAAATAGTAGTGTTAATTGGTTAAATAAATAAATAGTGTAAGTAAAGTACCACTTCCGGTTGTCCAATTTTACCCAAAATCAAATCAACTGTTTATATGAATTCAAAAAGCTGAAATACGGAAAATAAATTTCTTGGAAGTTTGATATGTTATTGTGAACGAAAAAATCGTCACACACAGACTAGACAGACAGACAGACATCATTGTAAAAATAGTAAAAACAATTTAAAATTTTGAATAACCCTAAACTTGTTTGAAGTTTATTCTCATTTCAAAAATACTTCAAACAATTGTGGATTATTATCTTTTTGTTATTAAATGCTCCATCTTTTATTATTTTAGTTTGTTGACCAACATATTGCATTGTTTTTGTTGTTTTGTTTCTATCAGTTCATAAAAACACATGTAGTTTGTAAAACAGTTGATAAGCGCGCACTGTATCAATAACTGTTTATTTGCGTTCCAGTAAATAAATATACAAATGGCTTTTTCATTCTGGCATACATATTGTTTTTATTTGATTCATATGTAGATAACATATAAAATATATTATGGACTGCGTTTCATTGTAAATTAAAATATATATTTTCAATGTTTGTCAATAAATTTGTAATATTTTTGTGACGTATAAAATATTTCGTATTGTAAAGTCGTAGCTACCTACTCGTATGTCCTGGATGGAATGCATAGGTATGTTTTTGGTCACGAATGCATAAACAGATGCCGATCGTGTTCCATTGACACCAAACATAAACAACTGACAGTAGACAGGGCATTGTGTAATTCTGGTCAGGATTCTTGTAGGGTACAGGATACAGGTAAATATAAATCAGGATGCTTATTTTCTAATTCTTCAAGAGTATGACTCAAAATATTCCTAACTCTCAGCAAAACGGTTAAAACTATGACAGATGTTCTTACTGGTCATTGTCCTCTGAGAACAGTATCTGTTGACTTACAGAATTTCATGCTGAAATCAAATTTTCAAACCGCGTTATCGTATCTTTAATAGGATCAAAGTGGTGGATGAAAAAATGAAAATTTATTGGAAAACGTTGACAAAAATTATTTAAAAATATGGTGTGGCCAACACAATACCTCCCGCCATTTGCAGCCCGAGTCACAAAAAAGATTAAGTTAATCCTTATTTTTGGATTAGCGAATTTTACTCTAATTTTGACTATTTCTTAAAATTTAAAATATAGTCTAATCTAATCCAAGTAACTACCTTTTTTAAACCCCTCAACAGGATTAAATCCCAATTACAGAGTGGGTTCACATTCACACACATTCATGCCTTAGTGGGATTCGAACAAAGAGCCCCGAGGGTACTCATGACATGAGGTGTTGCTCTAACCATTGAGCCACCGGAGCTATAATAAAATGACGATTAAATTTTAAATGCCGGGATAGAATAGAATTCACTAATCCAAAAATGAGTATTAGTTAAAATATTTTTGTGAAGCGTTAATTTTTATTCATCTAAATACATACCTACATATTTACTTATGCTGGAAATGTATTGAATTCCTTTTCTATTGTTCTATTTACTTTTTTCTTTTTAAAACGTTACTAATATTATTTTGAAATTATTAGTTCTTTGATAGTGACATTTATCTGTCCGTTACATATATTTGAATAACTGCGTGTTGTTTGTTTAAAGCGTAAGCTCTGGGATTTAAATTATAGGTAATTTTATAAATTTATCCATGAAATATATAGAAAAAGTATTAATGCAAATCTTTAGAAAATTTAATAATCTTTAATTTTTATATTAACATTAATCTCGAAAAAATAATATTTAAATGTATTTTTCGAAGAAAACTATTTTGAGCTTCCAGTAAAGTGCCATTTCCGGTTATCCGATTTTCACCAAAATCTAATGGGCTTTTTACCTCTCGCTAAGAGAGGTATTGTATTCATGCTAAAAATCGCATATCCAGATTTTAATGATTAAGCACGTTTTAAGGTCCCTAGTATCCGATTATAACATTTTTACGATGATGTCCGTATGTATGTGTGTGTGTGTGTGTGTGTGTGTGTGTGTGTGTGGGGATGTGTGTGTGTGTGTGTGTGTGTGTGGATGTTGGATTCACTATATCTCAAATACTATGAGACTTAAGACATTTTTAACTACGGATTCCTCAATCTAACAATAATGGGAAGAGGCCAGTCAGTTTTGGTAACAATTGGACAACCGGAAGTAGTAGTTACAAGAAAAAAATCGTCTAAATATTATTTATCGAAAATTTATGTAAATACTTATATTAAAGAACGTTAAATTCTTTATTCGATAAATATAAATTTATCATTATATCTTCTATAGATTTAGAGATAAAGAAAGGCATATAAAATAATTTGATGTAAAAAATCTCAGATCAAACTACTACAAGGCAAGAAATTCAAATGTTTGTAATTGACACATAAATGTCACTGTCAAAAATATTTGTATGCCTCTGTCAAAAATATTTGTATATTATTATGAAGATTATGAAAATAAAGAAAAGTCAACAACGCAAAAGAATATACGTAAAAAAGAATATAAAAGGAATTTGCGAAAAAATGACGAATATAAAGAAAAAGAAAAGGAAAGTAGAAAAAGAAAATTTCAGGATATTGAATATAAAGAAAATGTAAGTATTGTACATAATTTATTTTGAAGTATCCCATAGATATTGCAAATATATGTGAGAATTATTTTGTAGTGAGACATGAATATCTATATGTATTTGTATTTAAAAATATTTTTCGTTTTATGCGTACAACCAGGTAAAATATCTGGCGAGAGGTTATGTGTGATATCAGATTTTTTCATTACAGAAACAGTTCGAAAAACAAGGTTTCAAAATTTTCTGAATGATAGTATTTGAGTTAGAGTGGAGGATCCACACATACACGCAGACATCATCGTGAAAATGTTAAAATTGGATTCTAGGGACCTTAAAACATGGTCATTTACCAAAATCTCGATGTGCCATTTTTAGCAAGATCCCTATATCTCCCTTGCCAAGGGTAGCGGGAGGTAAAAAGTATATTTAAAACGCATTATTATTTGAATACAGATTTAAAAATACATAATTAGGAAACATCTTGAACCCAAATTTCGGGTGCGATTCAGGACTGGCTCCAAGAATCCTTACCGCAATTCTTAACTTTATAACGGGCAATTGGCAGTTACTATAATGAATTTCATAGATCGCTTTCTATAACTATACTCAGCGTATTATAAATACGCATCCTGGCTACCCCATGCACTGCATTCCGGATCACCTACATAGACA